>VMDO01038196.1:0-13691 GCA_007922755.1 Pedetes capensis
CACACAATCAAATGCTTTTGTGTAGTCAATAAAACATAGATAGACATCTTTTTGATATTCTCTGCTTTCAGCTAATATCCACCTGACATCAGCAATGATGTCCCTAGTTCCCCGCCCTCTTCTGAATCCCGCTTGATTTTCCGGTAATTCCCTGTCTATATATTGCTGCAGTCGCTTCTGAATGATCTTTAGTAGAATTAGAATAGTGACAATACCAAATGCTAGTGAAGATTCAGAGAAATAGTTACTCATACATTCTTCATGGGACTACAAAATGGTACAGGCACTCTGGAAAGAATGTAGAAGTTTCTTATAAAGTTAAATATACACTTATACAACCCATAAAGTTGCACTTATAGGTTCATCTCAGATAAATGACAACTTATTTTTTTGCCAAAAACCTGTACGAAAATGTTCATGGCAGTTTTATTTGTAACATCCCCAAACTTGTACTATCCCAGATGCCCTCCAGAAAGTTAATGGCTAAATAATCTATTGGACCTATACTATAGAATGCCATACAGCAATAAAAAGGAACAAACTATCAGTACATGCAACAATCTGGATAGAACTCAAGGATATTATGGTTAGTGAAAAAAAGCCAAATTCATAAGGTTACATATGATATCCTTCCATTTATGTAATAATTTCAAATGATGAAATGCTACGGTTTAGATATGGCAAGGGGAGGGAAGATGTAACTATAAAGAGGTAGCATAAAGGATATCTTTGTGGTCTTAGAATAGTTGTGCATGGTGACTGCATTGGTAGTTGCAGGAATTTACACACAGGATAAATGTATGGAACTACACTCACACACACAAAAGAAAAACGTAAAACTAATAAAAAATGTAAAAGTTGTGGAAACTAATCTATTCAATAATGTAATACTATTGTGTCAACTTTGGGGGTTTGATATTGAGCATCAGCTATTTTAAATGTTGCCATTATGAAAAATTGAGTGAAGAGTACAAGAAATACTATGAAATAATTCGAAACTTCCTATGAGTCTATAATTATTTCAAAAAAGTAAAAAATGAATGTAAAGTAACACCCTGGCCCCCAGTCCCATTGAAATAGTGAACTGGAGAGTGGGAAACTGAGGAGTGGATAGTCCAGGGCATGGAGAAGAGCAACACGAGCTGATGGCTCCCTGAATCTAGAACCAGTCCAGAACAAAGCTCATCTCACGCCAGGCAGGACTGGTGATTCAGAGTAAGAGCCCTACAGACTGGACAACCTAGGACTCATGGTATAGGCTGTATACCAACCAGGGACTGGGAATTCAGGGCACAGAGAGAAACTGTAGGGGACAGTGCTGAATACAGAGTCTGCAGCAGATCCTAGACATTGGGAAATGAGAGTGCAAACTATGGGGCAGAAGAGTGAGAGAAAAGTGCCAGAGATTCATCATCATCGAAACTCAAAGGAACTACAGAGGGAGAAGCTCTTCAAACTTGGAGGAGGTGGATCCTAATTTCCAGACCAAGCAACAGGGAAGCCTCAGGGAAAAAAACCCCACAGAACATGAAAGGACACCCTGGATGTGAAGATCTTACAGACCAAAGCCTCTCAACACAAAAGAGATATCAAAGCTCATACCACCAGCAGCCTCGAGATCCTTGAGAAGAAGATAGCTCATCTGGAATCTTCTCAGAGCTAGAAATGGTCAGGAAAAAACAAGCTGCACTCCTGGAGATGCAAGATAAGCTGAATGAAATAAACACTTCAATAGAATCCTCAACATCGAAACTGGACAATGCTGAACAGAGAAATTCAGACATGGAGGAAGGAATACAAGAGAGTAACTACATGAAAACTAAACTTGAAAAACTGATGAAGCAATACCAGCTCGATCTCCAAGAGGTTTCAGGCAAAATGAGAAAGTGAAATTTAAGAATTCAGGGAATCCATGAAGGAGAAGAAAACAATGCCAAAAAATTAGGAAATTAATTCCAGGATATTCTGAGTGAAAATTTTCCAAATGTAAGGCAAGAACTGGATATTTGCACAACTGAATCATACAGAGCCCCATCCAGAGTAGACCAAAACAAATCCTCCTCACCACACACTATTGCACAAATGCTTATGTTGGACCATACAGAAGCAGTTTTGAAAGCAGCTAGGGATAAATGCCAACTTATATTCAAAGGAAAACCAATTAAAATAACTGTAGACTTCTCCATATCAACATTGAAAGCTAGAAAGGCCTGAGCACATATAATCCACATTCTGAAAAAGAAAAACTTCCAACCAAGAATATATTACCCAGCAAAGATATCTTTTCAAATGGGTGAAGATTATAAGACATTCTATGACATTGCTATACTCAAATGATTTGTAACCACTAAGCCAGCATTAGAGAGGATCCTCAATCAACTACCACATGAGGGGAGATAAGAAAACCCTACATAGAAAATCAAAGAAATGAATAATTAACATGAGAGGAAATCGATAAAGAAATAAGAAAGCTAGATACAGTGGTGCATGCCTGTAATCCCAGCAAATCAAGAGGCAGAGATAGGAGGATTGCAAGTTTGAGACCAGAGGCAGTCTGCATAACTTAGGGAGATCCTGTCTCAAAATTTAAAAAAGAAATTGGGCTGAGGGTGAAGCTCAGTGGTACAGCACTTACAAAGCATGCAAGTGCCAGGCCTTGGGTTTGAACCCCATTATAGCAAGAAAAAAAAAAAAGAAAGAAAGAAAAAAGAAAAGAAAGAAATAAGACATACATGAATCAAAAACCAGTTACCAGTATAGACTGGATATATAACAACAAACACTTCTCAATAAATACTCTTAATGTAAATGGTCTTAACTCATGAATTAAGAGACATAGACTGGGAAATTGGATGAAACAACATAAATCCTGAATCTGTACCATTCAAGAGACTCACCAAACCCACAAAGACAAAATAGGTTGAGAATTAAGGGCTGAAAAACAATATACAAGCAGGGGGGAAACAAAAAAAGCAGGAGTTGCAATGCTAATTTCAGATAAATTAACCTTCAATTCAAAACTAATTAGAAGAGATAAGGAAGGACACTATATATTACTAAAGGGAGCAATCAACCAGGGATCAATAACTTTACTTAATATATATTTTCCAAATATAGGGGCATCTAGCTACAGAAAACAAATTTATGGGGAATAAATGATTGCATTGGTATAGACAAAATAATTATGGGATACTTCAATACCCTATATTTGCCAAGAGACAGGCCATCAAAACAAACAATCAACAGAGAAATTATGAGCTTAATTTTCACCTTAGACCAACTGGAACTCACAGATATCTACAGAATATTCCATCCATCTAAGGAAGAATACATATTCTTCTCAGCACCACATGGAACTTTCTCTAAGATAGATCACATTTTAGTACACAAAAATCACCTGAATAAATACAAAAAAGTAGAAATTATCCTTTGTACCTTATCAGACAACAACAGAATAAAATTGGAACTCAAAATCAAGAAAAACACCATAAATTTTACAAATTCATGGAGACTAAACAATGTACTGTTGAATGACCAGTGGGTTATTGAAGAAATTAAAGTGGAAGTTTCAAAATTCCTGCAATCATATGAAGATAAAAACGCATACTACCAAAACATATGGGATATAGCAAAGGTAGTTCTAAGAGGGAAGTTCATAGCATTGAATGCCTTCATTAATAAGGTAAGAATGAGCCAAATAAATGACCTAAGGACACATCTCAAGGCACTGGAAAGCCAACCACAAATCAATCCCCAAAGGAGCACTCAGACAGAAATTATCAAGATCAAGGCAGAGATACCTCAACAAGAATCTAAAAAGATAATTCAAATTAATGAAACTAAGAGCTAGTTCTTCAAAAAGATTAATGAAATAGATGCTCCCCTGGCCAACTTCATTAAAAAGAAACAAGAAAAGACCAAAATCATGAAAATTGGAGATGAAAAAGGAATCATAACCACTGATTCCAATGAAATACAGAAAATCATCAGGGAATACTTTGAGAAATTGTATTTCCCAAAATAAGAAAATACAGAAGAAATGGATAAACTTATTAGTACATATGATTTACCAAAATTAACACCAGAGAACATAAACAACATAAATAGACCCATTACCTATGCTGAAATAGAAAAGCTAATAAAAAAGCCTCCCAACAAGAAGAGCCAAGGACTTGAGGGATTCACAACAGAATTCTACCAAACCTTCAAAGAAGGATTAATACCAGTTTTCCTCAAATTATTTCAAAAAGTAGAACAGGAGAGGGCATTCCCAAACTTATTCTACAAAGCTACCATTACCTTGATACCTAAACTAGGCAAGGATAAATATAAGATAGAGAACTAAAGACCAATCTCCCTCTTGAACATAGATGCAAAAATTCTCAACAAAAATACTGGAAAACTGAATTCAGCAACATATTAATAAAGTTTTTCACATGACCAAGTAGGATTTATTCCACAGATGCAAGGCTGGTTCAACATACAAAAATCAATTAATTTAATTCAACATGTCATGAGGCTTGCAAACAAAAATCACATGATCATCTCAATTGATGGTGAGAAGGCCTTTGATAAAGTAAAATACTGTTTCATGATAAAAACCCTGGAGAAGATAGGCATAACAGGAAAATACCTTAACATCATAAAGGCCATTTATGACAGAACTACAGCCAACATCATATTAAATGGAGAAAAATCGAAATGATTCCCTCTAAGATCGGGAACAAGACATGGATGTTCACTCTCTCCTCTCTTATTTAACATTGTGATTGAAGTCCTAGCCAAGGAAATTAGAGAAGAAGTCAAAGGGTTACAGAGAGACAAAAAAGATGTGAAATTATCCTTATTTAAGGATGCCTTGATACATTGCCTAAAAATTTTCTTTAGGAAACTTTTAGACAAAATTAACACCTTTATCAAAGTGGGAGGATACAAAAGTAACACTCAAAAACCAGTAGGCTTCCTTTACACCAACTGTGAGCAGGAAGAGAAGGAAATTAAAGCTACAATTCCTTTCACGATAGCCCACCAAAAACTTAAACACCTTGGAATCAATCTAACCAAAGATCCTGCAGATCTCTACAAGGAAAACTTCAAAACATTAAAGAAAGAAATCACAGACGATACTAAAAAATGAAAGGACCTTACCAGCTCCTGGATCAGGAGAATCAATATGGTAAAAATGGCTATACTATCAAAAAATGGCTATATACCAAAATGGCTATAGATTTAATACAATCCCCATTAAAATTCCAATGGCAAACTTTACAGAAATAGAAAAAATGCTCCAAAACTTCATATGGAATCACAAAAGACCATGTATAGCCAAAACACTCTTAAGCTGGAAAACCATTGCAGGTGGAATCATGATCCCTGGCTTTAATCTATACTACAGGGCTGTAGAAAAAAAAAACACCTTGGTACTGACACAAAAGTAGGCCTGAAGACCAGTGGAACAGAATTGAGGACCCGGAGATGCACAATGCATCTATAGTCACCTGATTTTCGACAAAGGAGCAAAGCAGGCAAAATGCAGAAAGGATAGCCTTTTCAACAATGGTGCTGGGAAACGTGGATATCCACTTGCAGAAAAATGAAAGTAGACCCGCATCTCTCAACATGCACAACAGTTAACTTGAAATGGACAAAAGACTTCAAGATAAAAGCAGAAACTTTAAAATTAATAGAAGAAAAGATAGGCAATATGCTTCAACATATAGGCATAAGAAAGCATTTCCTTAAATAGAATCCAATGGCTCAGGAAATCACAACAAGAATAGATAAATGTGATTACATGAAATTAAAAAGCCTCTGCACAGCAAAGGAAACAATCAACGGAGTCAAGGAAGCTCCCACTGAATGGGAGAAAATCTTCACATCCTATACATTGGACAGAGGACTAATTTCCTGAATTTCCAAAGAACTCAAGAAAGCAAATCCCAAGACAACAAATAATCCACTGCACAAGTGGGCGAAGGAACTGAGCAGACAGTTGTCAAATGAAGAAACTCATAAGGCCACGAAACATGTGAAGAAATGCTCAATATCCCTAGCTATTAGGGAAATGAAAATCAAAACAAAGCTGAGATTCCACCTTACTCTAGTAAGAATGGCCAAGATTGATAAATAACAACAAATGCTGGCGAGGTTGTGGAGAAAAGAGAACCTTCTTACACTGCTGGTGGGTCTGTAAATTGGTTCAGCCACTTTGTAAATCAATATGGAGATACTTCAGAAAACTGAAAATAAAACTGCCATATGACACAGTTATACTGCTACTGAGTATATATCCAAAGGTAAATGAGTCATCATACCACAGAGACACCTGCATCTCCGTATTCACTGCAGCACTTTTCACAATGGCAAGGATATGGAATCAACCAAAGTGTCCATCAACAGAAGAATGGATAAAAAATTATGGTACATATACACAATGGAATACTACTCAACAATTAAAAAAAGAAGTAATGTCATTTGCAGCAAAATGGATGGAATTGGAAAACATCATTTTAAGTAAATGAACACAAGCCCCAAAACAGAAATACCATATGTTCTTGTTCATATGTGGCAGCTGAAGCAAACTTAAAGGAAGGAAAAAAATCATATACATAAATTGAAACCTAATTTAAAAACTCAATTAAACAGTGTAAAAGGGTCAATTTAAGGAGTGGAAAGAAGCAGGAAGGATCTAGCAAATGGAAGCGATGATTGGAGAAGACAGGAGGGGGATGAGGGTCAACAAGGAGGAATGAAGGGGGAGAGGTCAACCTCATTGTAAACAGAACAACTTTACGATTATGGTGGAAGAAAAGGGGGGAAGATAGAAAAAATCTACAAGAATAGATAAAATTAAAAAAATAATAGTAATAATACGAAAGGTTGGCAATAATGTAAACAGATTAGATCACTCATCTAATACTGCTGAGAATGTACAAAGGTAGATCACTATAGAAAAAAGCTTGGACTTAAATCAAAATCAGGACACAAGTATATAGATAAATATTCTCCCAAAATGTCATGCAAGTAGAAAGGAGACCATTGCTGTGTGTGGGGAGGGTCTAGGTGAGGAGGGTCATGAGAGGGTAAGGGGAAGTTATGTGAGCAATGTACAAGGAAATTCATATATGTAAATGTCAGAATGAAACCCATGTCATAATGAAACCCATTAAGTTGTACATTAAAAATTCTAATAAAAATGAACACAAAGAAAGGCACTAATAAATTTTACTACATCATTATTTTAAAATTATACATGGCAATATATACCCTCTTAAATTAAAAGACAAATGATGGAATTGGAAAATATTTGAAATATATAAACCATGTTGTTGTTGTTAGGTGCCAAGTCAGTGTCCGACTCATAGTGACTCTACATACAACAGGCGAAACACTATTGTCAGTGCTTCTCTGCTATTCATAGGATTTTCAATGGTGGATTGATTTTTGGGAGCGGGTTGCTGGGTCCTTCTCCCAAGCCTATAGTATCCGGTGTTCCCAGGTGGTCTCCCATCCAAATACTAACCAGGCCCCACCCTGATTAGCTTCCAAGATCTGAGAGGATCGAACGCCACAGTGCTATGGCTGCAGGCACATAAAACATAGAAAGGATTAATATCCAGAATGTTTAAAATGTTATGACACATCAATAATAAAAAAGAAACATTCAAAACAAAATTGTCTTTATGAAAATATGTTTTAAAGACAGGGAAAGCCAAATAACTGCATATACGACATAAAGTTAAGCCACATTAGTTATCAATAAAGTGCAAATTGGAATTTTTTCCCTAGCAAGCAAGTTGGCACAAACAAAGGATATGTAGAAATAAGTACTTTTAAACAGTGCAGGTGAGTATAAATTGGTATCATCACCACTGTGAGTGTAATTTTTTGTGGTACTTGTGGGCTGAACCCAGATCCTCACGCATGCTTTGCAAGCGCTCTACTACTGAGCTGCACCCCTAGCCCATCCTTATTTGTTCATCTTGAGACAGGGTCTCACTAAGTTACCCAGGCTGCCTCTGGCCTCAAACCTGTGATTCTCCTGCCTCTGCGTCCCAAGTCACTGGGATTACAGGTATAAGCCACCATGTCCTGTCTGTGAATGTAATTTGACAGTATCTACTAAAATGTAAAGTGTCTACTCAAGGAAATGTGGTTACTATGATAAAGAAACTGTTCAAATATGTGGTCACTATGACAAGAAATTCTTTTACCTGTGCACAGAGTGACATATGGAAGAATGTTCAACATTGTTTATGATAGTGAAAAACTAGAAATATTCTGAATGTCAATTAAGAAGGGGTTGGCTAAAAAACATGATTTATGTATACTATGGACTAATGTACATCAGATAAAAAGGTTAATGGCATGGGATGATTAAGGAAGGTTGGTTGTTGTTGTTGTTAGGTGCTGTCGAGTCGGTATCTGACTCATCGCAACCCTCATAGGGTTTTCAATGGCTGACCATTTCAGGATTGCCTTGGGAGTGGATTGCCAGGCCCTTCTCCCATTTTTTCAGTGCTGGGAATTGAATTGAGGACCTCAGAGACTGCAGCGCAGCGCTCTACCAACTGAGCTAAATTCCTGCCCAAGGAAGGTTCGTAGATAGCATTATATCTATCTATCTATCTATCATCTATCTATCTATCTATCTATCTATCTATCTATCTATCTATGAACAAAAAGCAAGCTACAGACCAATTTGGCATCACATAATCACATAAATCATATAATCATACGATATGTTGTCTGTGGCTATATAAATGTGCATGTAAATGCATAGAGAAAAGTCTGACAAGATACATACCCAAAAGGAGGGAGGAGCTAGGGAAGAGATTGACAAGTAGCAGTGAAAGGTGTTTATAGTCTTATGTGTGGATACTTTATTTCTTTCGAGGAAAAAAAATTATATAATAAATGTGGAAATAAAAAATAATAGGATGCCCATAAAACTAGACTGTAGAGATGATTGATTAACTCATTGGCCTTTGGTGATCAACTTAACCTTCCATCCTTTCCTTTCCCTGGAAGTTGGTGGTAGAACTCAAAAGTCCCAACCCTCTAAATCCTACCTTTGTTTCTCCTGTGACCAAGCTTCATTCTAAAACTACCAAGGAGCTTCCAGCCATCTGTCAACTCATTAGCATCCAAAAATACAATTATCATTTTGAAAATTCCAAGGATTTTAGGAGTTATTGGCCAGAAGATGAGAACTAACACCAAACATATATTTTATATTATAAAATCAAAGGAAAAATAAAATTAAAATGCCTGTTTACTGTAGTGATTTACATAAAGGAGAATAGTATGATGTTAAGTGCACAGACTTTTAAGATGACTAATCTATGGTTACTTTTATGGGCTGGGATTTAGCTCAGTTGATAGGGTGCCACTCTACAGTCACTGAAGTCCCAGTTTCGATTCCCAGCACTGCAAAATTGGGAGAAGGACATGGCAATCCACTCCCAAGGCACTCCTGAAACAAACAGCCATTGAAAACTCTATGAGGGTCGCTATGGGTACCTAGTAACAACAGCAACGTGGTTACTTTTGATAAGATACAATTGATAAATTATGTAAATAATTTTAAAATAATTTTAGTAAATAATTGTAACTTGATGGAGAAAAACATAATGGACTAAAAATATTTTTTGCGTTGTTTCTCCTTTATCAGTATCTGTGGGAAGAAAGGTTTCATAAGGCATCACTCCACCGACTTTATACTCTTAAGAATCGCAGGCTGTGTGAGCCAAGAGAAATAAAGCTAAACATAACAAGTAAAATATGAAAAATTTATCTTTATTTTCCTGAGGAAAGATACTGCGTGTGAATTTCTTCTATCCTCAAATTTATCTCTAATTTCAGTGCTAAGAAATATCAGGTAGTTTATGTTCATCTTTGAGCATGCAATCATGCCTTTTGCCTTTTAAGTATTGTTCTAGAGCAGATATAGAAACTTATTCAAATGAGGTTAACAAGAACAACAATACTGAAGAGAATTGTTTTTAAGCACTTTCATACCTCCCATCATCTGTGACCTGCAATAGATGCCACAATAGTAATGAAGACATGGAACACTGAATAAAAAGAAACTTCAAAGTTACTTCAGGTTGCTCAACTCTGAAAAGGGGTAGCACTGATATGCTTTCATATCTTCTCTTCTTTCAAAATTAAATGGAAGTAATATTCTTCCACAATCAGAGAAATAATCTGGTTTATGTATGCTTATCTGATGTTCATATATACTTATATACTTCTTGGAATTATTTATAAAAAGTCAGCATTGGAGTATAGTGGCTAAAACATTGGGCTCCAGAGCCAGTTGGATGGGTTCTTGATTCCACCATTTATAAGTGATTGACTTGTGTCTCATTTCTATCATCTGAAAAATGGCCCTTGAAGTTGTTTAGAGGACTGAGATTTTCCATGTAAAATGCTCAGAATAATACCTGACAGTTGGCAAGGGATGAATAAATATCACCATCCCATCTAGCACAAAGGGAGGCTGAGCTTCTATATCTCTTTATTATTATTATTATTATTATTATTATTATTTTGCTATTATAATTTTTGCTCTGAAACTTTCTCTACCACAGTCAAATTTATTTCACTGAAAATAATGCCCTTCATAATAGAGGCATTCAAAGCATGAGTCTTATTGACCGAGTTACCCATTATACTCATTTCTAAGTTGTTCAGTTGAATAAACTTCTAGACAATAAGAGTTGGTAATTTACTATGTGAAATTAGTTCTTGCTCTCTCTCACACACACACATAATCTCTAGAACATATGAATATATTATCCCACATGACAAGAAGGACTTTGTTATAAGTGTGATTCATGTTATGGCTCTTCAGATGAGATTGAAATTATTCAGAGTGGAATTGCTGTTGACTGGACCTTCATATTATGAAACTATCTTGGATTATCTGGGTGGGTCTAATCAAACCATATCCATCCTTAAAAGTGGGAGAACAGCCTGGGCTTTGGTCAGAGTGAAACATAACTAAGGAAGAATGGTCAGGGAGGTACAATATTGACATCTTTGAAGATGAGAGAAGGGGGCCATGAGCCATATAATGCAGGTGACCTGTAGAAGCTGATGAAGGCAAGGAAACAAAATGTCCCTTAAAACCTCCAGAAAGGAACATTGCCCTTGATTTTAGCCGGATGAGATCCAAGGCAAACTTCTGGCCTACAGAACTTGGCAGACTGAGGTTATGTGGGCAAAATGACCTCAACCACTCTGAACCTCTATCAGGAGGATATATCTAATGGATGTCTCAAGATATTCTGAGTGTAGCAGAAGAGAGTAGAGTGGACCCATATACTCAAAGAGGCAGGATGATCTTCCGTCTTTCCTTCTATTCCTTATCCACCTTTAGTATTATAATTCCCTCTCCATTAATGTACCATAGCCCACATATGTATTGGTGTTTTTTAAGGCTTGCTCCTCTTTTTGGAGCCAGTCTCCACTGACATATTAAAAGGTCAGCTTGATTAGAATGTCTCTTTTGTTCTACTTTTAATATATGCCTCCAGTAATTTATTAGGAACTTTCTGTTTCAGTTTTGTTCTTCCTCTGGTAGGATTTTTCAGCTGAACTAGAAAGTGACACCTAGAGAACAGAATCATTAAGAGATTTTTCAGGTTGCATTTCTTGCTACACAGGGTAAAAACATCTGTGCAGCACTGCATCAACCACAGGAATTGTGGATCAGGAAAAAAAAGTGCTTTTCTTCAGTGTCTGCCTGGAAGCCTATACAAATTTATTCCCTGTCAGCAGGGATAGTTGCAAATTTAATTCCTAGAAAGATAGTTCTGAGTTATGTGTGTCTCAGGGAGTCTTTTGAACTGCAACCTCACCTTCTATCACCCTGGCATCTCTCCCTTTCCCCCTCCAAACATTCTCTTCTTCCCCTCATTCATTTCCCAATCTACTCTTATTTTCTTAGCCCTCTTTCTCCTTTTTCTATTTTAAGACATGAAAGCTAATTGTTGCCCAGGCAAAAGCTTATAATCGCCATCTACTGGTTATAGGATTTAAGTACAGGATGTGATTGTGTATTAGTATTTGCATGCTTGATTATTGTCCAAGTCTTTGAGGCTATTACATCCCTCTTTGACTGCACAATTAAAATTGTTTCCTGAAAAATGTAAACTTTTGCTTTTTATCAAAGCTACTTTTTCATAGGATGTACATCCAAGGGATTTTTAGCTATAATTACTAAATTATAATTTAATAAGTCTCTCCAGGAGGAGGCTTCAGCTCAATTCACCAACTCCTTGGCCCACAGGAGGAATTCAATGAGTGCATTTTGGGCACATATTTGTTGAATTGTTCCCCTGACACAGAAACAAAGGTTCTTTTTCTGTCTCTGTCAGTGTCAACTAGCTACAGCAATAATTGTCTAACTAGATTCCCTACCTTTATTACCTTCCACTCTAATCCATCCCACATTGGTTGCTAGATTAATTTTCCTGAAGTTGAGTTCTTTGTTGATACTGCAAATATTTTTAAAACTCTCCACTGACTGCTGGTTACCCACCCATAGACTGAGTTTCAAAATCATTCCCTGATGTTCAAATCTCCCATCCCTTAAATCTGACCTCATCCTAATTTTCTGACTTCATTTTCTACAGTGTCCACTTCACAATCAAAATGAATTACTTATCATTCCCAAAACATTCCCTTCATTTCATTGTCTCTGTACCTTCTATTCAGGGAGGTACAATATCAGTAGATTTGGAAATGAGAGAAGGGGGCCATGGGCCAAGTAATGCAGGTGACCTCTAGAACCTGGTAGAGGCAAGGAAACAGAATGTCCACTAGAACTTCCAGAAAGGAACATAGTCCTTGATTTTAGCCTGATGAGATCCATGCCAAACTTCTGACCTACGGAAATTGGCAGTTTCAAAGACTTAGAATATGTGAGCAAACTGCCCTCAACTTCTCTACATCCATGTTAGGGGAACAGATGTAATGCCTGTTTCAAGATATTCTAAGTGTAACAAAATTGAATAGAATAGATCCATATTCTCAAAGAAAGAGACTTCCATTTCTGCATTTTGCAACCATTACCCTCTTAAAGTTCTCTCTTTTAAACTGCCTTTCCCTTCAAACCTACTTTGATTTTTAGCATTATATAAGTCCTTACCCTTGAAGTGCCTTCTCTTACTTCTGAACTCCAAGGTCACTTTCTCTTAATGTTTCTTGCTCCTTTTCATTTTCTAATTTGTATCCTCATTATTTGTGTACATGTTGTGGTCATTCTACTAGAGCGTGAACTTCATAGCTATGATAGCAGATATTAATGTTTATTAAATACTAATAGGTTAGATTTGCTGAGAGGTAATATATAAGACTTAGTATGTAGCAATGGCTGAGTAAGTATTGTTGTTGTCAGGTGCCGTCAAGTCGGTATCCAACTCATAGCGACCCTCTGTACAACAGGGGAAACACTATTGTCAGTGCTTCTCTGCTGTTCATAGGTTTTCAATGGCAGATTGATTTTTGGGAGGGGGTTGCCAGGTCCTTCTCCCAAGCCTACAGCTTCTGGTGTTCCCAGGCGGTCTCCCATCCAGGTACTAACCAGGCCCGACCCTGCTTAGCTTCCGAGATCTGATGGGATCGGATGCCACAGGGCTACGGCTGCAGGCTTGAGTAAGTATTAGTGATCATTAATGTCA
>VMDO01038197.1:0-13697 GCA_007922755.1 Pedetes capensis
GTGAGGTTTGCATAAAGTCTTTTATTGTTATAATATTCTATTTTGAACTGGTAACAATTTAACTTCATTTGTATATAAAAACTCTACACATTTGCTTCTCATACTTTATGTTATGATTGTCATTTTTAGGTCTTGCTATACTTGAATTCATCAATAAATTTTGTGGTTAGTTTCTCTTATTATGTTTTCCCTTTAATTTTTATACTAGAGTTAAAAATGAATTACCTATCACCCTTATAGTAGTGTTACATTATACTACATTTTCCTAAATATTTACCTTTTCTTGAGACACATTTTCATATGCTTCAAGTTGATATTTATTATCTTTGGTTTTAACTTGAGAAACTCACTTTAGCCCTTCTTCTGAGGCAGGTCTACTGGTGATAAACTCTCCCAGTTTTTGTCTGGAAAAGTATTTACCTCTCCTTCATTTTTAAAGGACTGTTTTATCAACTATGGTATTCTTGCCTGGCATTTTATTTTTCCATTGAAGATTTTGATATATTATTCTACTCTTTCCTGGAAAGCAAGGGTTTTTCAAAATTCAACCTCTGTCTTTGACATATGACAGCTTGACTATGTCTTATTATAGGTCTCTATAGGCTCAACCTATTTGGAGTTCTTTGGTCTTCATCAGATCGAATATCAATTGTCTTCCCAAATTTGGTGAAGTTTCATTAT
This sequence comes from Pedetes capensis, assembly GCA_007922755.1. Lineage (NCBI taxonomy): Eukaryota > Metazoa > Chordata > Mammalia > Rodentia > Pedetidae > Pedetes > Pedetes capensis. The sequence goes on from VMDO01038197.1 coordinate 682, forward strand.
TTCTTTGGTCACTTTCTCTTTCTTTGTTCCTCTTGCCACTTTCATAATGTGAATATTTGTTTAAGGACATTTTATAAGTCCCATAGGTTTTATTTGCTCTTTATTCTTTTTCTTTTTGTTTCTCTAACTGGATAATTTTCAGTGACCTACCATGACAATGTTGATTCTTTTTCTGTTCAACTAATTCTGCTAATAACTGTAACTCAATAATTTTCAGTGATTTACCTTGACATTGTTGATTCTTTGTTCTATCAATTCTGTTAGTAAACCTGTGCTGAATTTTTCACTTCATTCATAGTGTTCTTCAACCCTAGAATTTCTGGTTCTCTTCTGTACATTTTTAAAAAATCTCTATGATGAAGTTCTCATTTTTATTTCCACTTGTCTTCTGGATTTCATTTTGTTGTCTATTTATGTTTTAATCACTCAGTGAGCTTCTTTGAGATGATTACTTTGAATACTTTGTCAGACATTTCCTAGATCTCCATTTTTTCAAATGGCCAACTACTTGTGCTTTATTTTGTTCTTTTGATGGTATTATGTTTCTGTGACCTTTTACAATCCTTGTAACTTTTCAATGGTATATGTACATTTGACTTCTTCCAGTTTTTAAAGATTGAATTTAGCAGGGAAAGTGCTTCATAGTCAGTTGGCCTGAGATTCTAGGTGGACTGTTTACAGCACCAGGCAGGTTCCTGCAGCCCAGGCTCCAGTTGACCCTAGCAACAGACCAGTCCCCATGAATCCAAGCATCTGTCCTGAAGCCATGAACTTAGGTACTAGCTGGCCCCAATGGACCCTGATAACAGACCAAATTCTGGGCATCAGGACATCAGACTTGCCCATCCATTGATCATGGTAGCAGGCCTATCAGTATTATCTGCGCTCATGTCAATTCTGATTTAATTTCTAATTTTGAAAGCCTTTACTGAGACATAGTTTATATACTATCTAATTCATTCATTTAAAGTTTAATGTGATGCTTTTGTTGTTATTCACTCACTGATGTGTGCTACCATTACTAATTAACTTTAGGATGTTTTTGTCACTTCAAAAAGAAATTTGTATACTTTAGTATTAATTCCATAATCCCCTACCACCCTTCATCCCTAAGCAGCCATTAATCTACTTTGTAGAGCCATACCACCCTGATGTCCAATCTCATCAGGTCTTGGAAGCTAAGCAGGGTTGGGCCTAGTTAGTACTCACATGGGAGACAGCCTAAGACTACTGGGTGCTATAGGCTTGGGAGAAGGACTCAGCAACCCACTCTCAAAAACACAATCAGCCATGGAAAACCCTATGAGTCACAGAGGAAGATTGATAATAGTGCTGGATGTAGCACAGTGTCCGGTAGTGTTTATTTCTGTTGTACATAGGGTTGCTATGAGTTTTACCTGATTTGATGGCACCTAACAAAAAAAATTACCTAATATAGACATTTCCCATAAGGAGAATCATATAATGTATGGTCTTTTGTGAATATTTCTTTCACTTGACGTACTTTCAGTGTTTATTTATATTATAACATGCATTTAGTTTTATGACAGAATTTACCATTGTTTAAAGGTATCATTTGTATTAGCCAGGTGTTGTCACTATAGCAGGAAAAGTAACCCAAACAAGCTTAGGAGAAAGAGATATTCACTTAGGGCTCATGGTTAAAGGAATTAGTCTGTAATGGTGCCTGGGCAGGTGTGGCAGTCAGGTGGCGGGGTCCATGGCAGATGACCTTTTATCTTTGCAAGCAGGAAGCAAAAAGAGATATGGGCTGAGAGTCTGGGGTAAAAACCTCTTAAGGCTCATTCCAGTGACATCACTTCCACAAAGGTAAGACCTGCTTCCCAAGTTCTATGATCTACACAAATGGCACCATCAGAGAAGTATTAGGTGGTTTAACCACATGTTAAGGCACATGACCTTTCAGGGATACTGTATATTTAAAGCATAAAAAAGTTAAAACCTAATTTGTTGATGAAAATTTAATTAAAAAATTAATTTAAAAAATTAAAAAAATGAATTTGTTGAACATTTGGGTTGTCTCCACAGTTTGGCTATTATAAGCAATGTTGTTATAAACAGTTTTATACTGGTTTTTATGTGGGTATATTTTCATTTTCCTTGAATATCTTTCTAGGAATGTTATTGCTGGGCTATATTGTAACTGTGTTTAATCCTTTGAGGGACATTCAAATTGTTTTTCCCACCAACAGTGAATGTTTCAGATTTATGAATTCCTCACATCCTTGCCAACACTTCATGTATTATCTGACTTGTTGATTCTAGCTATCCCAAGGGTGTGAAATATCTCACAGTGATTTTGATTTTCATTTCCCTGATGACTGATGATGTTGCTTACCTCATCAAGTATTTAAAATTTACATGAGTATTTGCCTTCAAGAAATACATATTCAAATTATTTGTCTACTTTTTCATTTTTTTGGGGGGGAAGGGGGACATGGTCTTACTATGTAGCCCAGGTTGGCCTTGAGCTCACAATATTCCTGCATCTATGTCCCAAGTACTGGGATTACAGGTGTGAACCATACAACTGGCTTTTGACAATTTTTAAATTGTTTTCTTTTTTGAATTTTATTATTGAAATGTAAGAATTCATTATATATTCTAGACACATGTCCCTTATAAAATTTGTAAATATTTTTTATCAGTTCTGCACATTATCTGTTCCATTTCCTAATCGTGGCCTTTGAAACAATAACATTTTTAATTTTGATGAAGTCAAGTTTAATTTTTTTTTCTTATACACTTGTCCTTTGGTATTGTGCCTAAGAATACATTGTTATTTCCAGTCATGAACATTTACGCTTAAGTTTTCCCTTTGGAACACCAGAAGCTCTAGGCTTGGGACCTGGCAACCCCCTCCCAAAAATCAATCTGCCATTGAAAACCCTATGAACAGCAGAGAAGCACTGACAATAGTGTTTCCCCTGTTGTACAGATGGTCGTTATGAGTCGGATACCGACTCGACGGCACCTAACAACAACAACAACAACAACAACAACAACAACAACAATTTCATCTTTTACATTTAGGTCTTTGATCTCGTTTGCTTGAATTTTTGCATATGTTAAGAGATACAGGTCCAATTTCATCCTTGTACATGTACCTTTTTTGTTGTCCCAGAATGATTTGCTGAAAAGATTTCTCTTTACCCAGTGAATGGTCCTGGCACCTTTGGCAATATCAATTGACCATAGATACAAGGTTTTATTTCTGCTTCTGAATTTTCATGTGGTTCTTGTTTTTATTATTTTTGTCTCTTTTTGACACTCTCTATTTAATGTAACTTTGTCATCATACCTTACTTTTTAACATATTTTTCTTTGATCATATTTGTAAAGATACTTTAAAAGCTTTCTCTGTTAAATCTGACATCTAGTTTCTCTCTCCGTTTCTGTTTTGTTTCATACTGATGTGTGAGTCAAATATTTTTGTTACTGTATGTCTCTTAGTTTTTTATTAGAAACTGCACATTTTAAGTCACATTAAATAGCAACTCTTACTGCCACCCTCCCTCCTCAATACCCAGAACTTGCTACTGTTGTTATTATTGTTGTTGTGAGTCTATTTGTTGTGTGACTAGCTGGATGATTTTAGCAGGTTCTAAAATTCCACACTGCAGAAGAAAAGTGCAGTGTCAAGCCTCTGGTGATATTTCTCATTAGTGATACCTTGTGCATGCCGCAGTCATGCTGGGATGACAGTGATTTGTGCAGGATTTTCTTTGACTGCTTCTGTGACCAAACACAGCTCTAGAATTTGAATAATTAACAGCCGATTGCTCTATTGTTTTCAACCATATCCTGAAGCATAGGTTGCTCCTGCATTAAACCAATCAAATCTGAGCTTCCTTAAGAGATACTTTCTGAGGTCAGCATTTGAAATTTGTTTTGATAATAGATTGACTCTTCCTTGATGTTTGTTTTCCCTTTTCCTGAATCTTAGACCAACTAGATGATTTACAGTTTAACCTATATGCACAATCAACCTGCTAATCTGCTCTCCATTGCTTTTCACCACAACTTCCATTCCCTTTGAATGTTTCTTTACGTTTGAACTTCTCCATACTCTGTTGCAATTGAAGTCAGATCCTTTGAGATGAGAACAGAAGCTCTTGTACTTCATTCTCTTCTCTCCTCTTCCCTGAGCAAAACTGGTGAGCCATAGTTCATTAGCTTAGGTTGGGAATCATAGTGAACATCTGTATGTGATACCTCTGACTTAGTAATGAGTTTTTGGGAGTGAGGAATGGGCAGTATCTTCAAGTCTTCTTAGCTTATCTCTTTCAGCATAGAATAAATGCTTTATGAGCAAGGGCAAGATCAATCAATTATTAAGTATTCTCTACTGTGCCATATCCAAGGTTAAACTCCCCTCTGTGTCATAAATAAGAATGGATCTCCTATCTCTCAATTACATGTGTCTTAAATATATCCTTAACAACAGGTCACTGGCAGCAGAAGGAAAAATGTTGACATGCTACGACTGGAATCATAGCTCATTAAAGTGCAAGTTAACATGTCCTGATTTACAATCTTCCCTTTGATTATATCTACCCCATATCTTTTTAAATCTCCAGACTGGCTATCTTTCAAGAACTTAAGTGTCATGATCTTTGTAATGGTATGTACATATCTTCTCTATTAATTCCAAATCAAAGTTATTCTCTGACTTCTTATGACCATATAGAGTCCTCTACCTGTATTTCTGTTAAAGAATTAGTACTGTTTTAAAGTTCTGCTTTTGGTAGGATGGATTATTTTGGACTAGTGGAAAAGAACATATTTATATATTTATTTTTTACTTATGTTTATTACTGGGGAGTTGATCCCAGGGCCTCATATGTGCTAGGCAAGATCTACCACTGACCTGCACCCCAGCCCCTTTGTTAATTTTTATTTTGAGACAAGGTCTTGCCTAAGTTATGCAGGCTGCCTCTGGCCTCAAAGCCACAATCCTCCTGCCTCCACCTCCCAAGATGCTATGATTACAGGCATGTGCCATGTGAAAAAATATATTTTAAAATTAAGTTGAAGGCCTTGGGTAGATCCAAAGTAGAGAGAAACAGTGGAGCAGGAAGCAGGATAGGAAGGAAGAACAAAGAGACAAATCTAGCATTGATGTGACTTTTCCTTGGATGTGATTGCCAATTCCAAGAATTGCAGGTAAGAAGTTAACAGGCATCTAAGAGCTTTTGAAGGACTCATGAGATTTAGGAAATCAAATAATACTTTCATTTGCACTCTGAAGAGATATACTGTAGAAATAAGAGGAACAAAAATATGCAATTCCCTAGAGGAACTTAATTGTAGCTTTGAATCATCTCAGTGCCTATTGCTTATGTCCCTATCCTTTTGGTCTACCAGAAGAGAAGTAGATCTTTTCTAGGGAAAGAGAACACCAAATTGTCTTTACATGCAATGGCTGGCAGTCAATAGGAAATAGCCATGTATGTGTGAAGAAAATAAATTAAGCATAACACAAACAAAATAATACATAAATGTGCAGGAAAGAACATGGTGTGTTCTGATATTGATTCATGAGATAGAGATTTAAAAACAATTAAAGCTAATTATTTAAGAAATTGAGAGAGAAAAAAGAATTTGGCCATATGTGTCTAAATTGCCAAAAAATTACCAAATATAAATTCTAAAGCTCCAAAAATAAGTGAATTTAATCACAGGATAGATATGATTAATAGTAGATTAACTGTAGCTGAAGAGGAAATTAATGCACAGAACTATGTACTAGAAGAAAATATCTAAATTACAGCACACTAATATAAACAAGAGATTAGATAACACTAAAAGAAGAACAGACATATGAGAAAGGATCACAAAGCTAAGATAAGTATGTACTTAAAATCCCCAAAGAACAGAAGAGGTAATAAAACCACAGAGTCAAGATTTATTACCCATTCTAAGCAGGATAAAAACTAAGAGATACATACTTGGGCACATTGTACTAAAATTGCTAAAAATCAAAGACAAAGAGGGTATATTAGAAACCTTCCACAGGAAAGACATATTATCCTTAACGTACCAAATAGTATTCTGACACCTAACTTTTCAACAGCCATAATAAAGGCCACATAGAAGTGGAATGTTATCTTCAAGTTGCTAAACTAATTTCACATTTAGAATTATTACAGAGTAGGAGAAATAACTTTCCAAAAAGAAAATGAAAGTAGACTCTATTTCAAAAAGCAAACACCGAGTGTACTCCTTAGTAATGGCACATCTATAAAGAAATATCTTGAAGAGTTCTTTAGGACTGGGCAGGGTGAAATGCGCCTATGATTCCATATACTTAGAAGGCAGAAGCAGGAAATTCAAGAGTTCAAGTCTTGCTTGGACTAATAACAATTGCAAGGCCAGCCTGGGCAACTTAATGAGACTCTGTTTCCCTACTCCCCCCAAAGGGTAGGGTAGGGCTAGGGATGTAGCTAAGTGGGAAAACTTTTACATAGGAATAATATCATATACAAAGCCCTGAGATTCATCCTCAATACTGCCCGAATAAATAAATGGAATAAATTTAAACAGAAAAAAAGTTCTGTAGACTCAAGGGAAGTGATGCCACAAGGAAATACAAAGAAGAATGGAATACTGAAGAGCATCATAAAAAATAAATATGTGGATACATTTAAATGCCATTGGCTTTATAAAATAATAATAAAATGCCATGTACTTTAAAATACATATTGTCATAGAAAAAATAAAAATAGTAACACTTGTTATGTTCTAAGATTCTTGCCCTGTCCACAAAGTGCTAAAGGTAACAGTGTATATTGAACTTTAATAAGACAAAGATATCTGTTGGGATCATTAGGATAAATGCTAAACAAATAACAAAATCATGTATACTATCAGAATATTTATACTAAGTTGTTACTACCTACTAATAAAGAGCCTACAGCTATAGCACTGTGGCTTCTGATCCCCTCAGATCTCAGAAGCTAAGCACTGTTGGGCCTGGTTGGTACTTAGATGGGAGACTGCCTAGGAACATCAGCTACTGTTGGCTTGGGAGCAGGACCCAGCAACCTACTCCTAGAAATCAATCCACTATTGAAAACCCTATGAATAGCAGAGAAGCACTGACAATAGTGTTTTACCCGTTGTATATAGGGTCTCTATGAGTCAGATACCGACTTGATGGCATCTAACAACAACAACAACAATTAGAGAATTGCAATAGTTAATAAATCTAAAGAAGACAACAAGAGAAATATTGATACAAAGAGTTAGTAAAAATTAATAAAACTGAAACTCAAATATATAAGTACTTATGTGTAAATTGTCTACAATCAACACCCACAGAAGCAACAGTCAAAAAATCAAAAGACACATAGCATTGGGATAAGCTGTTGCAAAAGACTTCTTTAAAGTGTTGAAAAGTAAAGATGTCACATTGAAGATGAAGGTGTGCCTGACTCATGCCATGGTATTTTCAGTCACATAATATGATTGTGAAAGCTGGATATTATATAAGGGAGACAAGAGAAGAATTGATGTTTTTCAATTATGGTGCTAGAGACAAATAGTGAATATACCATGGACTTCCAAAAGAACAAACAGATTTGTCCTAGAAGAAATTCGACCAGAGTGCTCCTTTGAAGCAAGGATGGGTAGACTGCATCTTATGTATTTTGGTCATGTTGTCAGGAGGGATCAATCCCTGGAGAAGGACATCATGTTTGTTAGAGTGATGGATCAATGATAAAAAAGAAGACCCTAAACTAGATGGATTGATACAGTGTCTACAATAGGCTTAACCATAAAGATCATGTGCCTGGTATAGAATCTGGGAGTGTTTCATTCTGTTGTACTTAGGGTTGCTATGAGTTGTACCTGACTCAATGGCACCTAACAACAACAACAAAAACAATATACTATGGATTATTCTGTTTGTATTACACTTGTTTTATGATCATCACAATATTTTTAAAAGAAGTAGATAAAACAGAATATTGTATCTATTTTATAGATGAAGAAACACAGGTACTCTGAGTTTAAGTGAAAAAGATACTAAGCAATATTCCTGATATATGGTTCTCAAGTCTGCTGCCTTCTACATTTGTGAGAAAATCTTATATCTTTCAATGCCACCCATAATGCAACAATGCCTGGCATAGTATCAGGGAGTGTTTTGTTGTACATAGGGTCACGATGAGTCGGACCCAACTCGATAATACCTAATAACATGTGTCAATTGATCAATAAAAAAGAATGTGGTTGAAATCTCCAGTGATAACTATAGATCTGTCTGTTTTTTTATCCCATCAGTTTTTGTTTCATATATTTTCCATGTCAACTATTGGTGCAAACACATTTATGATTGCTATGTCTTTGTGGTAAATTATTATTATATGATGTCTCTATCACTGGCAATTTTCATTGTTCTCAAATTGCCTTCATCTGCTACTTCCCTTAGATTAATGTCTACATGATGTATTTTTCCCATCTTTTTACTTGTCACGTGCTTATGTTGTTATAGTTGAAGTGAGTTCGTGTACAGTTGGGTCACTATTTAATCCACCCTGTCATCTCTGTCTTTCATTTGGTATAAGTACACCATTCATATTTAATTGATAAATTAGCACTAACTATAGCATTTATGTTCTCTGTTTCTTCTTTTGTTTTTATTCACTATGTTTTCCTGCAATCCTGCAGGATGTACAACAATTTGTAGACTTCTATTTTGATTAATACATGATATTTTAGAGTCTGTCTCTTCCTGTGAAAATTTTTGTGGTTTCTCTCTAGATAGATGTCTGGGTTTTTTCATGTATTACTGTTTTTTGGGGGGAGGGTACTGGTGGATGAACCCAGGGCCTCGCACTTGCACGCTCTGCAAGTGGTGGACAACTGAGCTGCACCCCCAGCACATTTTTTTTGACTTTTTGAGACAGGGTTTTGCTAAGTTACACAGACTGCCTCTGGTCTCGAACTTGCGATCTTCCCGCCTCCGCCTCCCGAGCCACTGGGATTACAGGTGTGCGCCACTGCACCTGGCTTTCATGTATTACTTTGAATGAAGTATAGAGAATCATGATCAGCAAGTCATCTAACTTTGTTGTTTTTCTTTAGAATTGTCCTGTCTATTCTTGGCTCTTTATATTTCCACACGTTATTTTGGAGTATTGTTATTGTTGTTGTTATGTACCGTTTTGAGTTGGATTAGACTCATTGTGCCTCTATGTATAACTGAATGAAACACTACCCTACTTGACAGTGCTTCTCTGCTGTTTATAGGGGTTTTCAGCGGCTAATTGTTTTGGGAGTGGACTGCCAAGTCCTTCTCCCTAGTCTCTTAGTCTGGAAGCTCAGCTGAATCCTGTCCACCATGGGTAGTCCTGCTGGTATCTAAAATGTTGGTGGCATAGCTTTCAGCATTACAGCAACATGCAAACCCCCAAGGCATGACGAATTGACAGACATATGTTTGGAGCATATGAACTTACAATTGGATATGTAAAAAATAATCATATCAGTAATTTCCTATGGCCCAACCAAATAAATTTTCATATCAACATATCCAAATCAAAAGACACATGCTCATGTACCCAAACACAAAACTCAGATTTTTTTCACTGGTGTTTTGTTAAACCAGTGACATAATTTGTGGAGAATCAATGTCCTTACAATATAGAAACTTTCTATCCATAAACATGGTTTATTTTCTCTGTTTATATCATATTTTTAAATTTATCCTTATAACACTTTTGTTATATATCTTCCGAGTAGAGCTATGCTTTTGTAATTTGTAGATGTTTCTTTTTATCCTTTACACTGTTAATGTTTTAAAATTTTCTTTGTCTAGTATTACTGGTGGGGCTAGGATTTACCTTAGTTGGCAGAGTGCAGCTCTGCACTCTCTGAGGACCCAGGTTCAACCCCGGTACTGCAAAAATGAAAGAAGGATGTGGCAATCCACTCTCAAAAGCAATCCTGAAACAATTAGCCATTAAAAACTCTCTGAGGATCACTATTAGTCAGGACTGACTCAATGACACCTAATAACACCAAGTATTACTAGTAAAGCTGTGTTGTTGTTGTTGTTGTTGTTGTTGTTGTTGTTGTTAGGCACTGTCGAGTTAGTATCCGATTCATAGCAACCCTCTGCACAGCAGGGGAAACACTATTGTCAGTGCTTCTCTGCTGTTCATAGGGTTTTCAATGGCAGATTGATTTTTGGGATGGGGTTGCCAGGTCCTTCTCCCAAGCCTACAGTTTCTGGTGTTCCCAGGCAGTCTCCCATCCAGGTACTAACCAGGCCTGACCCTGCTTAGCTTCCGAGATCTGTTGGGATCAGATGCCACAGGGCTATGGCTGCAGGCAGTAAAGCTATACTAGCTTTTAAATGATTTTCAAGTTAATTTTGATATTTGTTCTTTAGTTAGAATATTTGATCAATATACACATAAGTTTACACACATTTTTAATTATTTGTATCACCAATACTTTCTTTTGTTTTAGTTTTTATTAATTAGTTTTAGTTATTTATTTATTATTATTTACTTATTATTATTAGTTATTTATTAATTAGTAATAATGATTTAGTGTAAATATTCTTTTAGCATTTATTCTAACCATCCCAATATATATCTTTGTCATATTAAAGTTCAATATACGTTGTTACTTTTAACAGCTTCTGGACTGTGCAAGAATCTTAGAACATAATTATCCAGATGTCTTTCAGTTTCTGAATGTTGTATGAACTGTGGCACATCCATCCTATGAAACACAACTCTTAGAAAATGAGGCACGAACATACATGCAACAACTTGGATTAATCTCCAGACATACTGAGATATATACCAATCTCAAAGGCTTACAAGTTGGCATTGTGTGATTCCATATATATATATATATATATATATATATATATATATATTTCTTTAGGCAGCAAAATTACAGAAAAGGAATATATTATAGTGTCCCAGGGGTTAGAGAAGTGGTAGGTATAGAATGAAAGTGTTTGTGGTTCTGAAAAGGCATAGGGAGGTATCCTTGAGGTGAAAGATCTCTTCTGCCTCCTGACTATATTAATGTCAATACCTTGGTTATGTTAGTGTACTGTGGACTTGTAAGATTCTTTTGGGGGAGAACTGGCCAAAGTGTACAGGAGCTCTCTCTGTATTACGTTCACAACCGCATGTACATCTATAAGTATCTGAAAGTAAAAATAGTTACAAAAAAGAATTATGTTATAGTGTGTCTGATTGGATTTTTTACTTAAAAAGGCAGTTAAATTGTGCCTAATTTCATCTTCTGAATAGAGAAAATTATTATAGGGTCAAAAGTTTACAAAGGACACACTGATGGGAGACTATGGTTGGATGAGTGATTGTCATAACTATTTACAACAAGATATACATTTTGATTTTCAGGATTTCTGCTTAAATGTTCAAAATAATATAAAAGGATTTTTCATTTCTAGAGATCCCTAAGGCATCTGGCATAGATAGTAAAAGTAAAAGCCTATATTTTTCTTCCTTCAATTGACATCTTATTAGGAAATTCTATAGTAGATCTGTGTGATAATACCCACATTTGTATTACAAAATAATATTTTACTGAGCAATAATGTACATAGTGTACACACAAGTATGCAGACAGTCACAATTAAGGTCATTTCGAAAAATCAGACTGGTTATTATAAGTTGGCATAATGAAAATTGATAAGTAGTTTTTTAAAGAATATATTTAATTTATCCTTTTAGAAGAATAGCTCTTTTCTCTTTTCAACATCTGACTGTGCTTTTAAATTAAAAATAGTGCCCATCTGTGTTTTGGCCTTGCAAAATGCTAAGGGACTTTTGTGTGAAAGCCTAGAATGGATTTACTACATCATTTGCTACTGGCAGCCCTGAGAGGAGGAGGTAATAAAAATGTTCAGCACAGCAGTTCTGGTGAATATGATTCTGGGGATCTCCCAGCTGGAAGAAACTGGCACATCACACGTTGGGCTACATATGAAAAGAAACAGAATGGGGAGAAATCACACAGTTACACTAAATGCAACAGCAGAATCACAAGTGTGTGTGCACATGTGTGTACATACAGAGAATGCAGATTGTGGTGTCCTGAGTGCTTTCAAAGAAAAGCACAGAGCCTAATTCTGTGCTAAGTCTCTTCTCAGGATTTCCATGTACTTGCTCACAATCACCATCCCTGCAGAAATGTCACCAGAAACAAATAAGAACCCTGCAAATGTTTTTATAAACACTCACAAGGCAGGGGGGGAGGGAGTTGCAACATTCTGTTGAAGGAAAATGATTTTCCCCAATTTGTATGTATATTTCTATGCATAATGCACCAAAATATTGTGAAAATATAGAACAATGCCATGTGATATAAAAACAATTCATTTAAAATATAACAATTTTACATTAACTGTCCAGTATTATTTGATTTCTCAGATTTTTTTCATGTTCTCTAGTTCAATTTCTCAAAGACCCCATGAATATACCAATTCAAATTAAGAATTACTCATGGGTCCATTAAATCTTTGAAAATTGTACTGTTCATGTTTCAGTTGAAATAATGCTACATAAAAGCAATCCCAAACTCAGTGGTTTACAATGACAAGCATTCATTTCCTTCTCATGGGTGTGTAAGTAGGCTGCTAGTGTTGGTTGGAATGAGCTGAAGTCAGCTCTTGGCTGGCATTTGGGATTAAGAACATTCTACACATATTTCTGGAATTTTCATTACATACATTGCTATACTTGTTACTTCCAGTACAATATTGAATAGAAATGAAGATAGTCAGTTATCCTTGCCTTGCTTCCTATCTTAGAAGGATAAAATTCCATATTTACTTGTAAGAATAGCATGTTTTGTAGGAATTCTTTATCAGAATGAGCTTGAGCTGAAATTGATAAAAATCTTTTTGACATATGTTGAGATGTTTACATTTTATTTCTTTGGTAACATGGTAAGTTGATTTGCTATTATTTCTTAATTTTGAGCCAAACAAGCATTCA
>VMDO01038198.1:0-13689 GCA_007922755.1 Pedetes capensis
ATTTCATTGAACTAGCTCAGAAATACAGCATGAATACCTTATGTCACATAGCTATTACGTAACAAAGTTGATTTAAACATCTATATTGCATCAAAAGTACCATGTGGTATATGGTAATGTCATAATAAAGCCCATTAACTTTGTACAGTTAATATACTCTAATTTAAAAAAGAAAAAAGAAATTTTAAATGAAAACAAAAAATAACATGCTCTTTCCAAGTGACAAACTATTTTTAAAGTATTTTGAATTATACAATAGTATTATAAAGAATTGCATAACAAGATCATAATGAATAAAAATACATATGAATAGGATATGTGCTGAGAGGATATTGAGTGTGGGCCCCATGTTAGTTTCTAGGTATTACGCATCAATTGAGAGATATACAATGTTTATAAAAATGCAGTATCTGTAATCCCTAAAGTATTATAAAGTCATTATCCAGGGACAAAAACTGTTATTTGCTGCTGTAGTGAGATAGTTGATGAAGTTTTAGGAATAATATCGAGAAAAACATTACTTTTCAGTTGTGAGTGGGCATCAGAGACAGACTCATGAAGTAAGCTCCACATACAAGCCTTGTAGTTGTTGTTAGGTCTCTTCAAGTTGGGTCCAACTCATAAGCACCCTGTGTACAACAGAACAAAACACTACTATATACTGTGCCGGGCTGGGATTTAGCTCAGTTGGTAGAGTGCTGCGCTGAAGTCTCTGAGGTCCCGAGTTCAATTCCCAGCACCGCAAAAATGGGAGAAGGGCCTGGCAATCCACTCCCAAGGCAATCCTGAAACAGTCAGCCACTGAAAACCCTATGAGGGTCGCTATGAGTTGGACACCGTCTCAACAGCAACAACATATACTGTGCCATGTACAACATCTTTTCATGTTTGAGCCCATTGATGCAACTACTGTATTTCTTCTCATTTTGAGTGGTGCCACTTCAGCAAATGGAAGTCCCAGGGGTTCTACTTCATTCTTATCATAAGACTGACTCTACTTTGTAGAGGCAAATCTTCCCCAGCTGTCTTTTGAATGCCATCCAGCCTGGGGGACTCATTTTCTGGCACTGTCTATGACAGTGCTCCTCTGCTATTCATAGGGTTTTTCAATGGTGAGTTGTTTTGGGAGTGGGTTACTAGGTCCTTCTCCCTAGTCTGTCTTAGTTTGGAAGCTTAGTTGAAATCTGTCCACCAGGGAAGGCCCTGCTGGTATCTGAGATGCTGGTGGCATAGCCTTCAGCATCACAGCAACATGCAAGCCACCAAAGTATGACAAACTGACAGACACTTACGTGGAGGATATATGCCTTAGTGTTTTCTAAATGAGATATTGGCAGTTTAAGTGGGAATAGGACTGGAGTTGAGGAAATTGGAAAGATTAAATTATAAATAGTGTGTTTTCTTCCAAGAGGATCATCCAGGGCTAGATATCCAAGGACTATTTTAAAATGCAAAATCCCAAAAGTCAAGTATTTGGATCTGAGAAAAGTCTGTCAGGAATTAGCTGGTAATTTACTACATGGTAAAGAATATAATCTTTTTGAGGGTAAATAGCTAGAATGAAGAAAGTACTGTAATTAAGTAACTGGAATACTTCATAGACATAAAGGAAACATGAGCATGGGCAATGGGCAAGCAAATTTTAAGTAGTATTGGCTAAATTAGAACACAAAATTGACATGAGAACTAATGTGGCATGTTTATTTACTCTTTTCAAATCATTGTTTGGTATGGATTCTAATCCTTCTTACAGAACTACTCTCTGTTGTATTTGCATGACATTAACTAATTAGGAGATACTGTACTGATTCGATTTTTATACACTAGTCATTCATTCACTTATAAAATATATACCGGGCACCTTACTCCATCCAGGTGTAGATTTGCCTGTAAATATATGAAATGCAGTGCTTAATTTTATTATGATTAAACTGAAGTTTATTATTAGCTGGGTGTGGTGGCAGATGCCTGTAATCCCATAAACTTGGGAGGCTGAGGCAGGAAGAATGTGAGTTTTAAGCCAGTGGCAGCCTATGCAACTTAGTGTGACTATCTCAAAATAAAAAAAGGCTAAAGTGGGCTGGGGGAAAAGCTCAGTGGTAGAGCACCTGCTTAGCATGTGCAAAGCCCTGAATTCAACCACCCAGTACTGAAAAAAAAAAGTTTACTACTTAATAAGATGTAAGAGAAACAAATCATTACAATACAGTATGATGCATTTACATGCAAGTCTTCTGGAAAATATATAGGGAAGGACACTTAATTTAGTTCTTTCGGTAACAAAAGTTTTTTGGAGAGGATGTGCCTGACTTGTGTTTAAAGTATCACATTTTTATCAGAAAGAGGTAGAGAATATGAAGGGCTGAAGTTTAGCTCAGTTAGTAGCTCACTGTTCTGCACTGCCTGAGGACCTCGGTTCAATTCCAGGCACCTCAAAACAGCAGAAGACCTTGGAAATCCACTCCTGATGCAAATCCAAAACAATCAGCCAATGAAAAGCCTATGAGGATCGCTGAGTCGGACCTGACTCCATGGCATCCAGCAAAAGCAAACAACAAAAAGAGAATATGATCTCTGAGCAGAGTTAAAACCAGAGAATCTGGATAGCAACTTGCTAATGATAAAAATAGAGGATTGGTGAATTGTGATGCTGAACACATACCAGGAAACTGCACATTTCTTATTTAACAAACAAGTCCGTTTTTAAGGCTTGTAAGGGAAGGTTAGTTACGCAGACACTCGACACAGACATAGAAAAGTTGTTGTGACTGTAGTGTGAAAGACAAATAGAGATGGGCAAGATTGAGAGCAGAAAGAATAAAGTATATGTAGTTATCTCTAAAATGGGATTTGGGCCAGATGCTAGAAACAAAGAGCAGATAGATAGATGATTGATAGGTGGAAAGATAGATGTTGTCTGCAGCGGGCACCATTTCTATATGATTAGAAAATGAAGTTCCAGTTTCTTCTATAACCAAGTTATAAATATCTAAGCCTCAGACCACTTATTTACTCAAAAATAATTCTACCAGTAACTTAGGCTGTAGCAATTTGTGAGAGTTTTCAAAGGTTCAAGCTCATATGGGTTTAGAGAAAATTCTTTTGATTTGCTCTTGGGCCTTCTCATTTTCCATAAACTTGATATTTTCTTATTACTTAACCAGGTTAGTCATGGCAACCCTCTGTTTGTCTCTGTCTCTCTCTCAGAAACATGTACACACACAAACACACACACATACACACAGACAGACAGACAGACACACACCCACTTCAATTTTCCTTTCCTTATCTAAAACCACCAGTCACTGCTTTCTTCAACAGTCCTCAATGGAATTATGAATTCTCTTTTAATTTCCCAAAGCACAAACTAGTAATAGGATGTACCTATTAATAAGTGTTTTCTTCAAGTCCAATAATAACTAATAATGAAGAATAGTGTAATAAAGAGCAGTAGTTTCTCCAACTTTTGCATACCAAAGAATCACCTGGAGAGCTTGTTAGGACAAAGATTGTTGGACCCAAATTCCAGAATTTTTTATTCAATATGTCTGGGGTAACTCCAACATATTCCATTTCTAATAAGCTCCCAGGTGATGATTCTAGTCTGCAAACCTTCTATGCAGAGAAGTTAGAGAAAACTACCGCCCAAGTTGAAGAAAAATATAGTGTCTATTATAAGATTCTTTTCTTTCCTTACTTTTTTCTGACCTTAAGTTGAACAAGACTCACCTACCCTACTTCTAAGCATAACCAATCTTTTCTATTCATGAGAATCTTGGATAAAAGAGAATAGCTCTTTGTCCTGAGATTCTTCTTCTTGCTTCATGCAAAGACTTTGTCCCTAGTTCTCCATGTAGAGCCCGATGATCATTATTTTCTAGAGGTGAATACTAGTAGATGGTTTAATTTCCTTCAGAGAAATCTTCTATTCTAAAAGATGTGTTCTATTATTATAGCTGAGTAAGACATTATGGATATTTTTATCATTGTTAAAGTTTTATTTCATTAATATATTGATAGTAAATATTTCTAAAGGAATTAACATGTGCTTTGCAGCATTATATAAATATTAATTTGATGTTCATAAATATGACAATAATGCTACACTTGTTACAGATATGGAAAATGAAGTATGGAGAAATTAAATTTCTCAACCTCATATACTTAATAGCAAAGTTTTCTGATCTCATACTTTTAGCGATTACCTTATCATTTCTTTCCATCTTGCATGACAGCCACTCAAAATATTTAAGTATTATTCTAAGGCTTTTTCCATTATTTAAGCCTTTCTGTATTATTTAAGGCTTTCTGTGTTTGTCTTATTGTACTAGAAGGTAACAGATAAATCCTTGTAGGAGTTAGTATCGTCGTGACATGAGGATCAGGAAAATAACCAGTAAAACCAGAGGCAAGGCTACACATGGAAGTTGGATCTCTGGTATTCTGAACGTTGAGCTTTTCTTTGAAGGAGGTTATTGTGAGATAGGGCATGGAAAGAATGAAAACACTCAGTTTTAACCAAGTGATTACACATCAAGTCAGGGGATGAAGTGTAATATTCTTCGAAAAAAGCAGGGATCATCTTGGGAGTGGAAGTATGGCTCTAGAATCACAATAGGAAGAAGCAGGGGTAGTATATGAAAACTAATATTTACCGAAGGTGTTCATACAGGACTTCTGAACAAATATCATTAGGAGAAATCTGAAGATGGTACAACACATGCTAATATGGCAAACAGAGAAGAGGAAGCCAAGGAATGCAGACAAAGCTCTCAGGAACTGAAGAAAGAACAGGGGCATGTAGGATGAGGGCAGAGAAAGAAGAAGGCACTCAGTGGAATTCTCTGAATTTTTGTTTAGAGTCATCTTGTATGTTACCCTTGACCTATAGTTTTGGGTATTATAAAATTAGTTTTATTTAGCCTCTGCTAGTAGAAGTATGGAAGGAGAGAGTAAGATCCTTAAACCATTGCACAACAACAACAAAAATGTAGACTTGCTCTTCCCTCATTACTCCTTTATCTCTGGGGTGTTTGTGTTTCCAATCTGTGGACTGGATGCTGAAGTCACATCTACTGCCTTCTGTTGTTGTTATTAAACAGTAGTCATAAAGTGCTTAGACCCAAAATTTATCCTCAACCATTTTCATCTGGTTCCCTCCTAAACAGACTCTGGATTTGTTTTGAGGCTGGTAGGACTTGAGGAGTCCTCAATTCTTAACTTTTCTCACATCACTCATGCAACTGATTTGTAACAAATATTTTTTAGGAGGACAAAAAACATAAATAATGATAGATTCAGACAACACAAACACTAAAGGTGTGAAAGACAGAAAATGCAAATCAGCTCTGATCTTCCATGTCTGACCTTAAAAAACAAGGACTCCACTACAAAGAGTGTCATAATTGACAAATGTGATGGAACTATATTCAGAGTGCTTCCTTCTCTCTTGTTCATCATACTTTTTTCCATATTCATGCCTTCATTCTCATTTATTCCCTAATTCCTGCTAACTTCATGCTAGATTACTCTACTCTATCACAAACTATATTTATTACATCTATGCTCACCTATTAATATTTTATATAATTTTACTGCAATATACATCAATCTTGGAATCAAAAAGTCCTGATTTAAAATACTGTCTCTACTATCTCTTTGCTTAACTCTAAATTTCTATGAGATCAATTTTTTTAGATTCCACATACGAATCATGTTATGTGGTACTTGCCATTCTGTTCTTGGCATGTTTCCCTTACATAACAATCATCAGGTACATTGATGTTCTCACACTGACAGAATTCCATTCGTTTTGTGGATAAATAGCCATTCAATTATGTATTTATACCACATTTTCTTTATCTATTCATCATTGATACACAATCTGTTTCCATTTCACTATTGTGAATATTTCAGCAAATACAAGGGAGTGCAGATGTCTTTTTTGACACAATGATTTCACTGCCTTTGGATACATAACCAGCAGTGGGATTGATAGATCATATGGCAGTTAAATATACACATTACATCAACTCTAGCTTTCTTATAATAACTTGTACAATCTAAAACATAAGTAAACAGTTGTTATCTTGTATTGCTTAAGGAACTATAACAAAAACTGTATACATATTCAGCGCAAATAATTTTTTTCTGTATTTTCAACCTGTGTTTGGTTGAATTCATAAATGAAGAAATACTAGATATGGAGGACCAGCTCCGTAGTTTTTTTTATGATTTCTCTAGTGCAATAGATAGAATATAGATCCCTTTTAAATACATCTAAGATCTAATTCCCAGAACCTATAAATGTGATAATTTGCTCAACCAAAGGGATTGTTTTAGATATGATTAAAGCCAATTACCTAGAGATAATAAATTTATTCTAGTTTATACAGATGTGTCCTATCTAAGCATAACAGCTTTTCATATGAGTGAAACTTTGCTTACTGAATCCAATAGGAAGCTGCAACAATGGAAGATAAGTCAAGTACAATATAAAGAAGATTCTACTCACTTTCTTTGGCTTTGTAAGACACAGCAAATGAGTCAAGAGATGTGACAGCCTCTAAAATCTGTGAATGTTTTTCTGATATCCAGCAAGACAAAAGGCCCTACATTCTGGAGCCATAAAGAAATAAATTCTGCGAACAACCAGAATGAGTGGGAAAGGATTCTTTCTTAACCTCCAGAAGGAAGCCCGTCCCACTTACCTTGATCTCAAGCTAGTATCTTTGAAACACTTCTAACTCCCGAAATGTAAGATAAGACATGTGTTCTCTTTTAAGTACTTAAGTTTGTAATTTGTTTATGGAAGCAAAGGAAAACTAATATACCAGGATTTGTAGCATTCATTTTTTTCTTTATACAGTTAACTTTCAAATGGTATGATAGCATTTTATATATTAACAGTCCTTTATTTCTTCTTTTTCCACCCTATATGTTGTTATCACATATTTTACTTCAACATGATTGAAACCCACTATACATTTAAATTTTTTATTTTTGCCCAATCTTCTTTTATTACTTTTATTTCTTTTTGATATATTCCAATGTGTTACCCAAATTCACTATTTCTTTTCATACTAGAATGTATCTAGTGTGTTCTTAAGTTCTTACAGTGAGTTTATAATTTCATGTACTATATTTTCTAACTAGAATTCATACTTGGCTCTTTTCTAATATAATTTCATCTTTCTTTGATAATATTCTTTAATTGTTCCTTTACATTAATGAATATATTTAACATAAGTTTTGGAATAGTTCAGCACAATAGTTCACTGTTCTAAAACCTACTAATTCCCATCTACTAATTCCATTTTCTCTATCATTTCTTAATATTTTTCTATTGACTCATTTTTTCTTCTTTATTGTAACAATTTCTTGCTTCTTCGTAGTTATAGTAAGTTATGATTTGTTGCTAGACATTAGGAACACTATGCTGTTGAATGAATATCTGGATTTTTTTTTTTGCCTTCTTTTCTACAGTGTCTCCATGACCAGATAGTAAATTTCCTGTGTATTAATTTGACACTTTTGTAGCATATTTTGTAACTTTGTTAATGCATATCATGAGAATCCTTTAAAGCTAGATTAACACTCTCTCCAACATAAACTTTCTGTGGTCTCCACTGAATGTACAGATTGTGCAGCCATGTTTCTCATATGAAGCATTTTGACTAAAACTCTAGGCACCTGCCTGCCAATTCTTGAAGCCCCTGTTTCATACACGCTCGTCACCTGAGGCCAGATCTATCTTTGTCTTCTCACCGCAGTGAAGCCATAATTTCCTCTATGTCCTTCACTTCTCTGCATTGCTGTCAGGTGAGTGCCCTCTGTAAGAAATCTGACCCAATGATGGATTTGACCTATTGTTTCCCTTCCTTTGAGGTCATAATTTTTACTTCTTGTTATTCATACATCAGTATAGTTATTTCATATTATTTTCAAGCTTTTAAATTCTGTACAGCTGCTTATTCTGCCATGATTTTAAGTTAAAACCTCATATATGTACACATCCCAATATCATGAGATATTAAGTTTATTTTTATAGTCAATGTTTACATAGATTTATCTGCATTGTTAAATGTTTCCTTATTCTTTGCCATTTTGTGCATCTCTTATATTTCATATTCTAATGATTTTTAAAATTTAATTAAAGATCACTTTAATAGTTTATGTATTATTTTTCCAATGGAATTATCTTTTGGGTTTTTCAATTTTCCTAAAAATGTCTTTATCTTCATTCCTGAGTGTGTTTCATAGAAGAGAAACAATGATATTATGAACTAATTTTGATTTGAAGTATTGTAACTGGTTTCTTTAAAGTAGGTATTAGATCTTAGATGTATGACTAGAATCAGATTAAACATTTTAGAGCAACAAAGCTTCACAGATGATATCAATTCTTCATATTACCCAACTTGCCCATTACTAAGTGGTATGAAAAGATAAAATGTCCCTAAATCTTTGATAATACTCCAATCAGTAGACTACATTTTCTTTCCTTGAATCTATATAGATGTTGTGGCTCCATGGAATAATATACAATAATTGGTTGTCTGTCTCTCTTCCCAGGCATTGAGAGATTGATAGCTCCAAATTCTTCTGACTTTGAGTAGCTGACACATAAAAAGTGCACCCATCCTGAGACCATCAGGAATTGATAAGCTTAAAAACCAAGGAGACACCTAGAATTAACAGGAATTCTGTGGGGGAAAGGAAAAGCATCAGAAGGACAAAGGACAAAGGAATAAAAAGATGCTAAATATGTGAGTAAAAAAATTTTCTTAAAGAAGGTCTTTGTCATGGGCTGAATAGTACCCTTGCAAAAAAGTCATGCCTACCTGAAACCTCAGAATATGGCCTTGTTTTGAAATATGGTCTTTACAGATAATTAGCTAAGGATGTCAATATGAAATTAGACTGTATTAGGACAGGTCATGAATCCAATTATTGGTTTTCTTGTAGGAAGAGAAGAATACATAGTAAAGAATGTCCAATGAAGCCAGAACCAGACATTGGAATTATCCATTTATAATAAAAGGGAGATCTGATGGGATCGGATACCACAGTAGTTTGGCTGCAGGCTCTGTACCTTTAGTCCAGAGACTTGCCAGAATATATTTGTTTTGTTTTTGGTCAATAAGTTTGTGGTAATTAGATATGACAGTTCTACATAACTAATGTAATATTTAAATTCAGTAAGGAATTGGCACTGATGATATTTGGATCACAGATGAACCTCCCTATGAAGCTTTTATGAATTTCAGTTAAGAAGTTGTGAGCAAAACAGAATAGTTGTTTTGAACCCCAAAGTTTTGAGAGAATTTTTTTCCTAACAAGAGATGAGTTGAAAATGAAATACTTCTATACCAATAGTGTAAAACACATGGAACTGATTTGGAATGTGGCAGTAGGCAGAATTTGGAGGGATTTAGAGTACAGTTAGTAAGAATTTGAATGTCAGTGAGAAACTAATTAAAAATAGGGGGAAGAAGATTCATGTATGAGTGAATGTTTTATTGGAATATAGAAACCATACCTGATTAACTTGGAGACATTTTACAACATGGGCAGGTGGTTGAATATGGGAAGGTGATTTGATATGAGCAGTTGGTTGAAAGTGCCTACCAGGTGCTTATCATTGCCTGCAAAGGAGAACTGTGGATGAACTTAATAAAGAAATATTTAATTTTTCTGAAAAATTTTCCAGAAAATCTAAGTCTAAGATGGTCTTGCTAAAGATCAAGGAGCACCCAAAGAAAGTAATGCCATCAGGCAAATATCAAATTCAGAACATAAAAATTTGGTTTAACGATAAAGAAGTTAAGACAAAAACATGAACTGTTGTTCAGAGTACAGATAGATTTAAGACAATGTCTTATATGCCATCTCAACTAGATGATGCTTTCTAAGCATTAGAAGAGTGAAAATTTACAGATCACCTATATTAAGTAATCAATCTTCTAAAAATCTTAGAGAGGTTACCATGAAATTTTCAGGGATGCTAAAATATAAAAGGGCTTATTTATATCAATTATGTGCTTAGTTTTGCCCAGAGTAACGCATTACAATTCAATATATTGGAATCTGCCAATATTTTTAAAGAAATTTCAAATTGGAATGAAAAGCAGCAAAACCTTTTCAAGAAGAAAGGTGGACTTTGAGCCCACCACCAGCAATGAATAGATCGATAAAATATAGGCTGAAAAATTATGTAGCAAAAAAATCTTATTAGTAAAAGAAGGGTGATTTAAAGGGTGGAAGAAAGAAGGATCACAAAGGACAGAGCCAGAAACTATGGAAAATCATTTCTAGACAGTAAAACTGGTTCCTAATTAAGGAACTGGCAATATGTGCTGGGCAGGAATTCAGAACTGCTATGAATCAGAGCTCCTGCAGTTTTCTTCTATTCCTAATTTTTTGGTGAGATTGTCATTACTCTCAATTTAAAATTGATATTTCCATTTTAAACTTAATACTATAAGAATGTTCCTGGCTTTTTTATTTTATGCCTACAGTTCTTTTACTGTCATTTAAAATTTTTAGTTTCAAAATGGATTAACTCTTCATACCATTAATTCAGTTATTTCTTTGAATTATAAAACATAAATATTTTCCAACTCGTAATGCCACTATAGTTTTCTACAAGTAAAGTGTCTTGGAGAAATTCAACATTACTCTGCATTTATTTGGGGGCATTTGACATATCCTACTAAAAGTTTGCAGTATTCAAAGGTTACTTGAAAAAAATTTATATATGGTTATTTTACAATTTCATTTACAGTGAGACAAATTTACCTATGTGAACAATTTAAGGATTTACTTTTATACTTGACTATTATTTTTCCAATAAGCAAATCATTTGCTTGTTTCAAGATCACAACCATATTTTAATAAATCTCAAACCCATTTCTATTTTCTATAGCTAGTTTCTACTTATTACATGCCACTAGGAAAATATTTTAATGATTTTTGAGGTTACTTATCTATAAACTGATTATGTAAAATCAGTTTATGTACTTACACACTGGTTCTTAATTATCAAAGTTTGACCATCAATATTTATATACCTATGTATTTAGACCCCCACATGTCTGTCAGTTTGCCGCACTGTGGGGGTTTGTGTGTTGCAATGAGGCTGAGAGCTCTGCCACTGTAACCTCGGACATGAGCAAGGTTACCCATGGAGGACAGAGGTTGTATATGAAGAGGAACCAGTGGTGTTGAAGGATGAAGTGGAAGCTGCCCTGAAAGAACTGGTAAAACACAAGTCTCCAGGAATTGATGGGATACCAATAAAGATGTTTCAAAACACAGATGCAGCACCGGAGGTGTTAACATGTTTATGCCAACAGATTTGGAAAACAGCTACTTGGCCAACTGACTGGAAGAGATCCATATTTGTGCCTATTCCCCAAAAAGGGGATCCAACTGAATGTGCAAACTATTGGACAATATCATTAATATCACACACCAGCAAAATTCCACTAAAGATCATTCAGAAGCAACTGCAGCAGTATATAGACAGGGAATTACCAGAAAATCAGGTGGGATTCAGAAGAGGGTGGGGAACCAGGGACATCATTGCTGATGTCAGGTGGATATTAGCTGAAAGCAGAGAATATCAGAAAGATGTCTATCTATGTTTAATTGACTATGCCAAAGCATTTGATTGTGTGGATCATAACAAATTAGGGATAACACTCCGGAAAATGGGAATACCAGAACACCTAATTGTGCTCATGAGAAATCTGTACGTGAACCAGGAGGCAGTTGCTCGAATAAAACAAGGAAACACTGAGTGGTTAAAGTTGAGAAAGGTGTGTGTCAGGGCTATGTACTTTCACCCTATCACTTCAATTTATACGCTGAGCAAATGATCCGAGAAGCTGGATTTTATGAGGAAGAACACAGCATCAAGATTGGAGGAAGACTCATTAACAACCTGCGTTATGCAGATGACACAACTCTGCTTGCTGAAAATGAAGAGGATTTAAAACATTTACTGATGAAGATCAAAGATCATAGCCTTCAATATGGGTTAAGACTAAACATCAAGAAAACAAAAATTCTTATGACTGGGTCAGCACGCAACTTCACAATAAATGGAAAAAAGATTGAGGTTGTCCAAGATTTTGCTTTGCTTGGCTCTATAATCAACACCCGTGGAAGCAGCAGTCAAGAGATAAAAAGACGCACTGCTCTAGGAAAAGCTGTGGCAAAAGATCTCTTTAGAATATTGAAAAGCATAGATGTCACATTGAAGATGAAAGTGAGTCTGACTCATGCCATGGTATTTTCAGTGGCATCATATGGTTGTGAAAGCTGGACATTGAACAAGAGATACAGAAAAAGAATTGATGCTTTTGAATTGTGGTGCTGGAGACGTCTATTGAATATACCATGGACTGCCAAAAGAACCACCAAATCTGACCTAGAAGAAGTGCAACCGGAGTGCTCCTTGGAAGCAAGAATGGCCAAACTGCATCTTGCTTATTTCCGACATGTAGTGAGGAGAGATCAATCCCTGGAGAAGGACATCATGTTTGGGAGAGTGGCAGGTCAATGCAAAAGAGGAAAACCCTCTACCAGATGTATTGACACAGTGTCTGCAACAATGGGCTTAAACATAAATAAGATGGTTTGCCTGTCACAGAATTGGCAAGTGTTTCAATCTGCTGTCCATAGGATCACTATGAGTCGGACTCGACTCGACGGCACCTAACAACAACATGTATTTAGACATGAAACCTTTTTTCTTGAGGAGATCAACAGAGGTTTGTTATATGTTCACACTACTACAATCTCATTTTCTGATGATGAGAATGTACCTATAAGCCAACTATTCTGAAATATGTAAAATTTCCTTTTTGGAGAACATTTTATTTAAAAACTTTATTAGTAGAGGTAACTATTCCCTGATTATATACTGGTAATATATATGTAGAAATTCTCAAACCTTTTGGTATCATAAATACATTAAAGGCACTGAAAAACAGCATTTGAAGATTTCAGAGAACTTTGGTGTGATGACATTTCTATGTATAACAAAGCTCAAAAATAAGAACATTTTATTCATTTAAAATAAAAATAAACATATTACATGTCAACAGAAAAATACTTAGGAGAAATAACTATATTTCCAAAAACAAGCCAGAAATTAAAGAGAAGAGTAAAATTGCTCTACATTTTTGCAGAACTTTTTGATATGTATAAAAAAGATGGCAGACAGATATTCATATGGTCTGCAATTGGTGGGCTATAATGTATTATTTTGACTGAAATATATGAAAAGATTTGATCTCACAAACACACACCTTCTAAAATGAGAGGAGCATTAAAATAATGTTTGGATAACTATGGATATTGTTTTTTATACTATACCAAAATTTAACAGATGTCAGTTTGTTGAAGTTTCACTTTTATATATCTGACAACATAGATATGTTGAAAGTTTTTCTTTATATATGATCTAGAACAAGACAAGGACAATGACTCTGACCATTTCTATTGAAATTGGAAGTCCTAGCCAGAACAATCAGGCAAGAGAAAGAGGTAAAACACATCCAAACTGGAAAAGAAGTTAAATTGTTCCTATTTAGAGTTATCCTTATTTTATATATAAGAAAACCCTAAAGACAGAACCAAAAATTTTAAACTAATCAAAACATTGAATAAAATCACAGC
>VMDO01038199.1:0-13703 GCA_007922755.1 Pedetes capensis
AACAAGGTGCTCATAAGTAGTGTGCGTATGGGACCCCTATGCTACTTACTGGCTCCCAGAACCCTCTACTTCGATACATTTTTTCCTTTTACTGTGGAGGCCACTCAGGCTGGGATTTAACTCAGTTGGTAGAGTGCTATTCCACACTCTCTGAAAACCCAGGTTTCATCCCCAGCACTGCAAAAGTGGGAGAAGAATGTGGCAATCCAGTCCCAAAGCAAAGCCCTAAACAATCAGCCAGTGAAAATGCTCGTTATGAGTTGGACTGGACTCCATGGCACCTAACAACAACAGTGGAGGCCACTGTCTTAATGACATTTTTTCCAGTCTCATAGCTTTCATCTTTAGGTCAGACCTTTCTATTGACTATGAGATGATGTAGGTGGAGCTCCTCGGATACTGGGAATATTTTAAACTCACATCTGGATGATAGCTAAGTGAACATGCAAAAACTCATTGAATCATACATTTATTTGTTCATGTGTCTGTATATATGCTATTATTCAATAAAAACATATCCAAAAATGTCATTCTAGAAATTGTGTCTTGACAGGCACAGTGGTACACACCTGTAATCCCAGCAATGTAGGAGGTGGAGACAGGAAGATTGCTGGTTCGAGGCTAGAGGCAGCCTATGTAACTTAGTGAGACCCTGTCTCAATTAAAAAAATAAAAAGGGGCCAACGGGTGCAGCTCAGTGGCAGAGTACTTGCAAAGCATGCATGAGGCCACAGGTTCAACCTCTCAGTACCACAAAGAAAATGAATGAGGAAAGAAAGAAAGGAAAAAGAAAAAGAAAGAAAGAGAGAAAGAAGAAAGGAAAAGAAAGAAAGAGAGAGAGAGAGAGAGAGAGAGAGAGAGAGAGAGAAAGAAAGAATCTTATCTCCAAAGTGGAAATAGTAATGCTTATTTGTAGAAATGCTGTGATCATTAAAGAGAGGCAACACGTACAAATGGCTAAAAGTTTGTAAGTCAGTGAGTAAGTTATTTCACTCTTTCGTCCTTTTCCCTTTTAAGGTAAATTTTACTCCTTTTTCTATAAGCAAATCTTTCTCTTTCCTTTAAACAACAAGTTGGGTGTTATGTAGGTTTTATCATAGGCTGAAATGATGACTAATCATGAAAAAAACTGGTCATGTATTTCAGATAGGTACTATTTATTGGGGGCTCATGGTTGGAGAATCATAGTCCATGATGGTAGTAGGGCCTGGCAGTTGTAGGGAGTTGTAGGTATTCTCTAGCAGAGAATACCACATCTTGGCAATCAAAAAGTGGAGAGCAGAGAGAGAAACCAGAATTGCAGGTCCAGGTAAAAACCACCAAAGTCCTACTTCAAGGGAGCCAGTTTGGCAAAGCTAGAATCCCACCTCTCATGATTCTATAACCTCCACAAAGAGTGTCACCACCTGGAGACCAAGCATTTAAACACATGACCTTTTGGGGACATTTCAGATCCAAATCATAACAGTATGTATATCATTTTAAAAGGAAAGAATGAATTAATTGGTACTGATCTGAAACCACTGAATAAAAAAAGTGAAATACTGAATAGTATGAGGGTATATTACCACCCCACACTGTGTGTGTGTGCACACATGCACACATGCAGATAGATCCTTATGTGTTTGCATATGCACAGATGGATAACCAGGAAGCTGACTGCCCCTGTGAACCAAAGGTTACAGGCTCAGTTTAGGAAGGAGTAAAGTAGAATGGATAGTGTTTCTGATTACCATGTAGCTACTTTATCAGTTCTGGATTGCCTACTGCAGGCATTTTTACTTCTAAGAAAAATAAAACTCTTATCTTACATGGCCCATTATAAGATATCCGTCATATGTATGTGGTATATCAATACACATTCACATGTTGAACCTAATCTCAACAACCCATCTGACCTTGGAAGCTAAGCAGGGTCAGGTCTGGTTAGTCGTTGGATGGGAGACTCCCTGGGAATAGTGGGTGCTATAGGATTGGGAGAAGGGCTCAGCAGCCCTCTCCCCAAACAATCAGCCATTGGAAACCCCATGACATAGTGCCAGGTATGGTACAATGTTTCGTAGTGTTCTGTTCTGTTGTACCTAGGGTTGCTATGAGTAAGACCCAACTTAATAGCACCTAACAACAACAATAAAAGAAAGAAAAATAATTAATAATCAACAGAAATGATAAAAGTGAACTACTAACACTGGTCATCTGGTGAAATTTTAAAGAGAAAGGAATGTCTGTAGGGATTGACACAGTGTAGCATAGCAGAGAGAATCTCTTATGATTCTCCTTTCCATAATGTACTTGCTATATAGTCTATGGGTCATGTCTCATTAGTGGCCACACACAATTAACTTACAAGGGCCTGGGATAGATTATAAATAGAAAATCTCATAGAAGAACATTATTTGTAATAGCCTCAAAATGGAAACAACCCAAAATGCCCATCAACAAATTGATGAATAAATAAATTATGATTTACCCATGCAATGAAATTCTACTCAGCAATTATAAGAACCAACTATAGAAACATGCAACCACATGCATGACTCTAACAATAATTCTACTTAGTGAAAGAATCCAGACAAAATCCTGCACACTTTACAATTCTGTATTTATGAAAACTAACTTATAGTGACAGAAAGCCAATCAATACCTTTCTATGGATGAAGGAAGAGAGGGGACAGAAAGGAATTAGAAAGGAGTATGAGGAAACTTTTGAGTATACAATTGTTTCCTTTCATCCACTGGTTCACTTTCTATGATTTCAGTTACCTGTGGTCAACCACAGTGTGAAAATATTAAACAAATTTCCAGAAGTAATCAATTCATAAGTTTTAAATAACTTTTAATATGATGTATTATTATCAATGTCATTAGTTTGTTTGCATTTTCTATTTTGACCCAAAAGCAGTTTAAGAAACTTTTTGAAAACTTTCTCTTATTGCAGTTTAAGTCTAATTTTGGTGCTATATGCTTAGTACCCTATACATCTTCTCCTATTTAGAATTACTTATTTTGGTAAACAGGATATTAAAATGGTTTGGAGCATAGCTTTGGAGACCCACAAGCTAGAGTTAGAATCCCGCAGCCTTTTAAATATTTTGGGGGCAAGTAACCTAAATTCATTAAGCTTGAGTTCTTACATCTTTAAATGTATCCTATTGTATCTATTTCATTGTATTATATTGCTGTCAATGTTAGATGAGTTGATAAATGCAAATTAAAAAAAAAAAGCAGTTGACAGTGGTGGCAAATGAGGGGAGTTGGCCTGGCAAAACCTGTTAGGAGAGGGAGAGGTGATTGGCTAGAGGATATGGTATGGAAAGACATTTTAGGTAGCAAGTAAGTCTTATGCAAGTTTAGAGATATGAAACAGTTACTTCTGTTTTACAATTCAGGATAGTATACACAGCTTCCATGGCTGATACCAGGTGTTGGAGGAAGGTGGTGGTAGAAGAGGATATGGTGGAGGCCGGTCAGAGTACAGTGGAACTTGTGTGCAGTGATGACAAATTAGACTCAACCCTCTGGGAATGGTGAGATGCTATCACAAGTCCTTAATTAATCCACCCTGGTGTGTGGGCATGGTCATGAGGAACAAATGAAATCCCATTGTGCTAATTTCTTGAAGTGATAAAATCCCATTTCTGAGTCAAGGGATATGCTAAGTATTAGTTCCAGAGGGAGTACATTTATAATGTGGCTTATCCTGTCAGTAGTGCTATCAATTTAAAAAAATATATAAACTAAGCAATTTATGATATCTTCCATGAGTCAGCAATGGAGTGTTTATTATACAATTTAGGAGGCTGCTTAGAGAGCACAGCCATAGAAACCTTTTCTCTCGACGTGACATTTAAGCTAAACCAGAAGCAGAAACAAGCCATATGAAGAGCTGAAGACTTTTCCACTGCACAGCCCAAAAATTTGGGTGCTCTAAGACTGAAGAGCATGACAGCAAAGATCTCATTTGTGAGAATGAATTGGGGCCTTAAAGGAACCTGGTAAAGAAAGCCCCCTCCTATCTCCTGGTGTTTATGTTACCCTCTCACAAATGCTTGCTCAACAGCTGCCTGTCTTCCTGAGGTTTTACCTGATGCTTGCCTAAATTTTTACCAATGACATTTATATGAACCATTATGGTTGCATGCAGGAGACGTTACAGGTACTGTTTTCCTGTGATAAGCAACATCTGCACCTAAACTGGAAAAAGCTGCTAAATGACTAGTTCTTTGTTCTCATTTACAGGAATTCACATCCTCCCCTTCTCTACTTGTAAGTTGTGAGAGACAACTGACCACCTGACCACCTGCTACTGACTTCTGTATCCTTACCATCCATATCTTCTGTCATGCCGTTATCATTTTGTAAGCTCTCCCTCTTCAGAGACCTTATAAGAGGTCCAAACTTCCTTTGTTTGGGGGCTCAGTCTTCGGAAACTATTCTGCTGAGTCAAGTACTGGCACTAATAAAACCCTCCTGGGCTTGCCTATGGTCTCTCCAGCATCAATTTTCCCACAACAAGGAAAGGAAAAGGTTATTCAAAAGACAGGAAAAAAAGAAAAGACCAAATTACATGTCAAGAGAGACTCTGAAACTTACCCTTGAATGTCAAGAAGCTAAAGTAAAAAGAAGATATGATGAAATTAAAGAACTAAACAGAAGATTTCAAAAGACAGCTTGAGAAGACAAAATCAAATATCATAATGACATGTGAAAAAATGCTTGAGATGGAATGCCAAAGGGAAAGAACACCCTCTGTTTTTTCTCATGCTTAAAAATTAAAGAAAAAATTCAAGCCTTGAGTGGCAATAGTGAAGGATTCTACATGTAAAATACTAAATGATGCAAGAAACATCAAAAGAAGATGGAAGGAATATACAGAGTCACTATATGAAAAAGAACTGGTGCATGACCAACAATTTCAAGAGGTTGCATATGATCAAAAACCAATGATACTCAAGGAAGAAGTAGAAGCTGCCTTGAAGGCATTGGCAAAACACAATGTTCCAGGAATTGATGGAATACCAATTGAGATATTTCAACAAATAGGTGCAGCAATGGAGGGGCTCATTTGTTTATTCCAAGAGATTTGGAAAACAGCTACCTGGCCAACTGACAGGAAGAGATCCATATTTGTGCAGATTTCCAAGAAATGGGATAAAACTGAATGTGGAAATTATTGAATGACATCATTAAATCTAATGCAAGTAAAATTGTGCCAAAACTCATTTTGAAGTGACTGCAGCCAGGCACAATTGCTCAGGCCTGTGATCCCAGCAACTTGGAAGGTAGAAGCAAGAGGATCACAGGGTTGAGGCCAGAGACAGCCTGTGTAACTTAGTGAGAAACCTGTTTCAAGATAAAAAATAAAAAAGGGGCTGTAGGTACAGCTCAGTGGCAGAGCACTTGAAAAATATGTGCAAGGTCCTGGGTTCAGTTCCTAGTACCACAAAACAAAACAAAAGCATAAAAGCAACTGCAACAGTATATTAACAGGGAACTGCTGGAAAACCAAGCAAGATTCAAAAGAGGGCATGGAACCATGGCTACTGTCAGATGGACAATTAGTCAAAAGCAGAGAATACCAGAAAGATATCTATCTATGTTTTATTGACTATGCAAAGGCATTTGACTGGGTGAATAACAACAAATTATGGATAACATTGGGAAGAATGGAAATACCAGAGCCCTTAACTGTACTCGTGGAGAATCTGTAGACAGACCAGGAGGCATTCATATGAACAGAACAAGGAAACACTCCCTGGTTTAAAGTCAGGAAAGGTGTGCATCAGGACTGTATCCTTTGTTGTATCTATTCAAACTCTATGTTGAGTAAATTATGAAGAAAAACATGGCACAAGGATGGGAGGAAGATTCATTAACAGCCTGTGTTACACAAATGACACAACATTACTTACTGAAACTAAAGAGGATTTGAAACATTTACTGATGAAGATCAAAGAACAGAGCATTCAGTATGGATTGTGCCTTAACACCAAGACAACAAGAATCCTTACAACTGATTCAGTACACAACTTCATGATAAATGGAGAAGAGATTGAGGTTGTCCAAGATTTTACTTTACTTGATTCTATAATCAACACCTATGGAAGCAGCAGTTAAATCTAAAGAAATATCACATCAGGAAAAGCTGTTGTAAAAGACCTCTTTAAAGTGTTGAACAGTAAAGATGTCACATTGAAGATGAAGGTGCACCTGACTCGTGTCCTGGTATTTTCAGTCACATCACATAGTTGAAAGCTGGACATTGAATAAAGGAGACAGGAGAATAATTGATGCTTTTGAATTATGGTTCTGGAGATGAATATTGAATATACCATGCTCTGCCAAAAGAACCAAGAGACCCATCCCAGAAGTACAGCCAGAGTACTCCTTGGAAGCAAGGATGGCTAAAGTATGTCTCATGTATTTTGGCCATGTCAGGAAGATATCTAGAGAAAGACATCATGTTTGGGAAAGTGGTGGTTCAAACTAAAAAAGAAAGACCCACAACTAGATGGATTGACACAATGGCTGCAACAGTGGGCTTAGACATAAAAAAATCTTGTACATGGCACAATGTTGGGTAGGGTTTCATTTAATTGTATATTGGATCTCTATGAGTTGGGCTCAACATGATGGCACCTAACAACAACAACAACAAGAATGAATAACAAAATTCAGCATAAAACAAACAAAGTGAGGAATGTCAGTCATGGCAGGAGATACTGATGAAACAGGATTTAAAGTGCAGTGGAAAGCTATCTGTTATCAGGGAGAGATATGTTTTAAAGGATTCATTTGAATTTCCTATGGAAGATGAATAAGTTGTAGAAAGGCAAAAGAGAAAATGGATAGTCCAGTTATTTAGCTATTGCATGCAAAGTGAAAGATGTAGTTTGGACCAGCATGGTAGCAGATTATCCCTGGTAAGATTTCATGACTTATTAGATATGAAGGTGAAAAAATTAGTCCACAGTCTCTTGCCTGAACAAATGACAGGATATAAAACAGACATGAGATAATCCAGTAAGCAATTAGAGACATTAAGAGAGAGTTTTTTTGTATGAAACAAAATCACAGAGGATAAATTCTGGAAATATAATTTCAGCATAGTTAGCATATAAATACTTGCAGCCATACCACTGGAGTCTGGTCCATTCAGATCTTGGAAGCTAGGCAGGGTTGCGCTGGGTTAGTACTTGGATGGAAGACTGCCTGGGAACACCAGGTGCTGTAGGTTTGGGAGAAGGACCCCAGCAACCCACTCCCCCCAAACACCATCAGCCGCTGAAAACCCTATGAATAGCAGAGAAGCACTAACAATAGTGTTTTGCCTGTTGTACATAGGGTTGCTATGAGTAAGAAACCAACTTGATGGCACCTAACAACAAAAGCATATAAATGACGTTTAAAATAGCTGGGCGCGGTGGCCCACACCTGTAATCCCAGAGCTCGGGAGGTGGAGGCAGGAGGATCGCAAGTTTGAGACCAGAGGCAGTCTGAGTAACTCAGTGAGACCCTATCTCAAAAAGTAAAAAAAAAAAACAAAAAAACAAGGGCTGGGGCGCAGCTCAGTGGTCCAGCACTGGCAAAGCATGCAGGCAAGAGGCCCTAGCTGGGTTCAACCCCTAGTACTACCAAAAAAAAAAAAAGTAAGAGAAAACTTAATAAAGCATGAAGATTAACAAGGGAAAATGGCTTAGGTTTAGTCTCCACACACAGAACTTCGGTACTTAGAAGTCAGGAAGAAGGGCTGACCATGAAGACGATAGAGAACAAATAGTATGACAAGAAAAAATCAGGAAAGTCTAATGAAAAAAGTTCAGAGTGGAAAGAAAGGAGTGACCAGCTATATCAAGAACAGCTCAGAGGTCAAGGAAGAAGAAAGTATAATTGCATTTTCAAATATGTAGGGCATTATTATAATGAAGACAGTGTCAGTGGAGAAGTTAGGACAGAAGCCAGATAAGATAGGTGCTAGCCAGAGGTAGAGCTCCATTCTTTGCCTGCAAAGGGTTCTTTATTAGAAGCCCAGTGCAGTGGTGTCCATGCTCTTCAATAGTCATAGTAGTGCATAAAGAGAGAGTCTATTGGGCCCTAAGTGTTGCATGCATGGCACTTGCTGTGGTTCAGGAGCTTCCTATTCTCTTGAGACTATGCAGGACCCTTCTGGACAACTCCCCTTTTCCTCTTCACCTCCTACCCTGTAGTTTATATGGAGATAGTCAGTTTCTGCCAAACAAATGGTTAGATGGTGGATCTTGATCCTGATCCTTCTCCTTCTCCTCCTTCTACTTCTTCTCCTCCCCCTTCCTCCTCCTGCTCCTCATTCTTATTCTTATTCATATTCTTATTCTTCTCCTTCTCCTCCTTCTCCTTTTCCTCCTCCTCCTCCTTCTTCCCCTCCTCCTCCTCCTCCACCTCCTCCTCCTCTTCCTCCTCCTTCTTGATTGAAACCATGGCTTCACATATACTTTGCAAGTGCTTTACTACTGGTTTGCACCCTTTCCCATTTTTTAATTTTTTATTTTGAGTCAAGGCCTTACTAACTTACACAGACTGCCTCTGGCCTCAAACTTGTGATCCTCCTGCCTCTGCTTCCCATGTCACTAGGATTTACAGAATTGAGCCAACATGCTCAGCCAGGGTTCTTCTTTCAATCTGTTCACATGTACATGTATTCCAAATAATTCCTCAAAACCTCAGGAAAATTACTGCTCACCAATTTTCTAAGACTAAGTGGGATTTTTCCTTTACTGGTGTTAGAGATGGTTTTGGGAGGATCTGTTGTGTTGGGGCCTGTGTCCAGTCACCTTTTTATTCTAACTAGAAATCACCTTTCTCTTTAGGGACAAGTCCCTGCAGATCCCATTCATGCACCTCAGGGGCAATGAGTGAGATACAGCAAAACTTTGGCAGCACCCTCAAGGGATTTTTATCTGACAAGATGTACTGCTAGGGATGTTACATCAGTGCTGCTTGCTGTCATGAGAAGAGAGGCTAAGAGTGGACTTGCATGATCAAGGGAAAACTTCAAACTGGAGGCCTGGTACTTTCACGTGAGACCTGGAATGCTGAAAGTCTAGACTTTTCAGGTATGTGGACCAATTAAGGTTTCTTGACTTAATATAGTTAAGCCGAGCTAGGCTTCTCTTCCCTTGCAACTGAAATCCTAATTGATAAGCACAGCAATAGGGAGCCAAATTCAACATAGCATATTATCTGGAAACCCTCTTTTTTATTTTCTTTGTGCAAACTGGTTTAATATTATGAACATATTCTGTTTGACATAATTTATTGTGTACTGATAAAATTCTAAAACAAGAATTCTAAAGTCAAATGAATATAATTACGAAATTCATATTTTGAAATTCATATTATACACAAGGGAAGCTACAAAAATTAGCTAGATTGTATTGGCAAAAGTCATTGGAGTATTGCTGGGATTTTGACATTGCTTGATAAAGGAAGTCAAAATATAAATGACACAGAAAAGAATTAATTGATTTAGTGTCTGTTTCCCAAGACACAGTATTTATCACTATTGTTTAGCATTTTCAACACTGTGAAAAAATACCTGACAGAACAACCTAAGGGAGGAAAGATCTATTTTGGGCTCACAATTGAAGAGGGAAAATCCATCTTGATGGGAAGGCATGGCAGAGCAGTGGCAAGGCTTGTGGTGAAGGAACCACATCATGGTGGGCAGCAGTAGAAAGAGACTGACCAGAACCAGGGACCTGGGTAAAACCTCAACGTCCTCCCAACCCCAGTGACCTACTTCTGCCAACTAGGTCTCATCTAAAATTCTATAGCCTCCAATCTAGCACCAGCACTGGGGGACCTAAAGTTCAAACATGAGCTTGGGGGCCATTTTGTATTCAAACCATAACATCCTACCCCTGGCCCCCAACTGCTCATGGACACCTCATAATGCAAAATGAATTTAATCCAACTCCAGGAGTCCCTAAAGTCTTAGCAATCTGAACATTGTCCAAAACTCCAAGTCTAAAGTATCTCTTTGAGAATCAGAGCAATTTCTTAATCATGAACCCCTGTGAAAAACAAAAATATTTCCAATGTACAATGGCATAGGGTACATCTCCATTCCAAAATGGAAGAATGGGAGCATAACAAGGAAAGATTGGACCAGAATACAACCAAAACCTACCAGAAAAATTACTGACTCTGATAACTCCATGTCTGGCACACAGTGGTATCAGCCTCCATTAGGTTTGGGTTACCCTTCTCCAGTGGCCTTGTTATTTGCAGGCTGGTGCTGGCTCCATTTATTGCTAGAAACTTTCCTCAGCAGATGTTCCATGTTCCTGGCATCCTCAACAACCTGGAGTCTCCACTGAGGCTTGGGCTTCATATTCACAGCTTCAAGACACATCATCCTTACAGTCGTTCTCCCCACAGAATTTGACTCTGTATACATTGCTTGGCCTTCCAGGCCTTTTTTAGAACCTTGGTGCAAGGTTCAAGGCCCTTGTACCTCTTACATTCTGTATGCATGCAAAACTAGCACCAACAGGACAACGCCAAGTTCTGTTGCCAGTTTGAGTGGTAGCTGAACCCTGTTGTGCCATGGCTGCAGTAGCCTGAGAGGCCACGAAGCTAAACCTTTGGGAACACTTCCTTAGGTACCCTTGGTGAGCAGAATGCCTTAGGTCTCCTTCTTTTCAAAGGAATGTCTCTCTTTTCAAAGGAAATTCTTCCAAATGAGTTTATGATTTCACACTCTAGAGCCTTCAGTGGGTGGGGTCTGGTCAATTCCTAATTTTCCCTTAAGCCATCTTTCCTGTTTCATTGGGGCTTCACTTTAATGTGGTAAATTTGTTTAAACACCTCAGGTTCTTTGTCCACAACTTCAAACAACTTTAATCATACAACTTTAAATAACTCTTTTCCTTGCCAAACTGCATGCGTTTTCAAATCTTTCTGTTCTATTTTTTGCTGCCAATTCTCACTATAAACCTGGCTAAAAGCAGCTAGCAACAACTATTCCACAGCCTGAATTCTATGCTTGAAATTTCCTCTGCCAAATTAATTAATCTATCACCTTTATATTCAGCTTCACTCAAAATTTCAGGACATGGGCAGAATGTAGATAAACTCTTTGCCAGAATGTAATATGCATGGCCTTTATTGCAATTCTCAAAAGAGTCTTCATTTACTCTGAAACCCTATGAGCACCATCTTTACTGTTCACATATCTGTCAGCATTCTGGTCTTCTGAACTCTTACCAGCATTGCACATCAACCTCTGCTTTCAGCATTCCAGGGCTTCCCTAACCTATATTTCTAAACTCTTCCAAATTCCTCCCACAAACCAGTTCCAAACACCTAAGAACCACATCACCATGGTTAGCACAGCAAGATCCCACTCCTCCAGGACCAACTTTCTGTGTTCATAGCTTTTGTGTTACTGTGATAAAATACCTAATAGAGTAGCTTAAGACAGATTTATTTTTGACTGATGGTTTAAGAGTGTTAGCTCATCATGGCAGAGAGACATGATGGAGCATGGCAGACTATGTGTTAGAGGACTTTCACATCATAGTGGATAGGAGCAAAGAGAGACTGCTAGAACCAGGGACTCAGGTAAAACCTCAAAGCCCACCCCCAGGGACTTACTGCTGCCAGCTAGGTCTCACCTCTCAAAATTCCACAGCCTCCAAAAATAGCACAATGGCCTGGGGACATAGAGTTCACACATGAGCCCTCAGGGCCATTTTATATGCAAACCATAATAATCACCTTAGCAAAGTCACTTCAATGCTAGTGTGGCTTTTAGAAATCTGGGAGAAGTAATGGCCAATGTTGAACAAAGTAGAAAAGCCCTAAATTCCCTGAAAGACCATAGAGTAAGGAATGAAAACACTCCACAAGTTGAAGTCAAAATGTTATATAATTCAGAAAGATCAACAGAAGCTTGAAATTCGTTAAAGTCCAGAGGATATACCATTCACCAAGACCATCAAGAGAGCACTAATGAGGACACAAACTAATGTGCCCCCACACACATTAAACTTTTTCTGTTGGGTTTACAGTGGCTATGTCCTTCTATATCTTCTGAAGGGTGAACAGTCTACCATGATTTCACCTTGTTTTGGGGCTGGCAACTCCAATTCTCCCCCACTCTGATTTTTGCCTCAGAAATCATCTCATGATTTTTCCTTAATCTTTTCCACATCTCTGTAAGTAGTCTCCTCCAATACACCTCTAAAGAGTCCTGATTCTCATTAGCTCCCACTTTGATATCTCACCACTTACATGTGGGTTATCAGCTCTCTATTCTTTTCCCTACATTTTTTTCTCCAGTAAGACGATCCCTTCCTCAACACCAGATATTAATTTCTTAGCTAAATTATGGGTTAATAGGTTCTAGGTATCCTAATGCCAAAACTCTGTGGATATACATTTAAATATCTATAGCAAAAGATAGGAAGAGGACTCAAGGATGAAATTATTGCCACCATGTTTGTTCAACAGTTGAATTCCA
Organism: Pedetes capensis; assembly: GCA_007922755.1. Lineage (NCBI taxonomy): Eukaryota > Metazoa > Chordata > Mammalia > Rodentia > Pedetidae > Pedetes > Pedetes capensis. The sequence continues at coordinate 12,506 of VMDO01038199.1, forward strand.
GAGGTGATAAAATGCTTGAATTCTGCATAGAACTCATGGAAAGGAAATAGTAAAAAAATTTCACATTGTACATTATATTGGCACTGAATGTTCTATCCTTGGGGATTTCTGGGGGATACATTTACTCAGCAACTTCTACTTTATAAAAGTTGTAGGCATAGCAGTAGATCTTATTCTGTTGCTCTTAGTTATGAGAATAGACAAGACATGTTACAGCTAGGTTTAGAGAGAATATAATTGGAAAGTTGGTTTGAATCATGTTCAGAAACAAATCTCAGATGCAGCCCCTTGTTTGAAGTAATCAAATCAACTTAGTCAAACATGAATCTTTTCAGTATGAAGCATTTTATGTCTTACCTGTGTTCTAAAAATATGTGATAACAGGCAAGACTCCCTTCACAAAAGTCTCTCTAGGACAGGGATCCACAAGTCCCTGGCCATGGACTAGTACCACTGTAAATGGCAGGTGAATGAGTGAAGTGTCATCAGTATTTACTCAATAAATGTCACGTACTTGACTTATCCCCAAACTGCCACACATACTGCAGTCCATAGAAAAATTGTCTTCCACAAAACCCATCCCTGATGCCAAAAAGTTGGGGCCCACTGCTCTAGAAGAAGATACCTGGTTTAGAATAGTACATAAGGTAAATTTGCTTAGCCTCTTTGGGCTAACTGAGGGGCAAATTATCACTTGGTTTTATGTTGTAGGTAGTTAGGAACTTCCATGTGACCTCTGCCTCAGGATAGGCCTTAGATAAGTAGGAATAATGCTAATTCATATATTTATTGTCATCAATTTACTTTGTAGCTTTGGATCAACTTAAAATTTTAACTTATAGGCATTCTGTGGATTTTATTACTCATAGAAAGTATAGTGCTAGTTTATGTTTAATCTAGTAATGGAAGGCCAGTGCTTAAAAGTAAACCACAGGAAAATTGAGATTTTTCCATTACTGCTCCTGAAATCTGCCTCCTTCATCAATTTTTCTGATTTCATACCTATCCCAACAGAATGATCTCAACACCAAGCTATTGGTGGTAGGAATAACCTGTCTTGGCAATCTTCATAAGAAAGAATATCCAGGAGCTAACTAAGGTTCAATGTTGCCCTCATTCCTGCTCCCCGCCACAGACAATTGTTCAGTTTCTTCTATTATTTTGGCTATAAAAATAGGATTTTTGTTGATTGTAGTTT
>VMDO01038200.1:0-13678 GCA_007922755.1 Pedetes capensis
CCTTCCCCTCCCCTCCCCCTCCCTTCCCCCACTTCCTTCCTTCCTTCCCTCTTTCCGTGCTGGGGATTGAATACAGAACCTCACACGTGCCAGGCAAGCCCTCTATCACTGAGTTGCACCTCAGCTGTATGCATTTTTAATTTCCTTTTTTCCATGTACAGAAACTGAAGGATTTATTCGAAGTTTACAGGCCCAAGAGGTTTGTTCTCTTTTTCTCTGAGTGAGGACAGGACTGATAGCCTTGGCAGTGAGCAAGTTCAATAGGATTATAAGAAATCTTAACATCAGAGCACTGAAGGCCTTCAGGACTTTCACATCCAGTCGAGTGTGTCTGTGAGGCTGCATTGTCCGTGAGCTGCTTATGTTTCTGCCTTCCAGCCCCTCAGAAGTCAGTATCCTTGGCTTGCCGTTCTGATGTCTGATACTTTCCTGTATGACCTGCCCTGGGGACTCACTTCATTGCTGTGATCGCAATTTAATTTCAGCTTTTTCATCAGTCTGAGTCCTGCAGAAAAACCCAGCCAGCGCTCTGGCACCTTCACAAATGTTCGTGTGTTGAATGGAGTCTCACCGAGCCATCGGAAGATTATAACGTCTTTCTCCCTCAGACCTATTGTCTATGGACAGACACCCAGTAGATTTACTCCCTCCCCTTGCGCATAGCTTTTCTTTTTCTTTCAGAAGGTGGAGAATTTCTATTCTAACAGGCATACAATGAAGATTGAATTTTATGTCTTGATAGTATGCATAAGTGAAAGCAGAATTTTATTCTCCTAGACAAGCTCTATAACATATATAACCTTTTGCTTGTTGCTGTGCTTTTGTATTGTGTAAGGCTGTAGCAAGGTAGTTACTGGTTTGACTAATTTAAACCAGCTGTATAGCCTGTGTATCGGTTTAGTGTATATCTGTGCTATGCACTGTGTGAGGCACGGTGTGATGGGAGTTGGGACTGTGTTTGTGTGTATGAGCAAGCAATGTGTTTGTCAGCATCCCAGCAACATGTCTCTGCCCTCTGCCTCACCTAATATCCATACCATCTGGAGCCATCTGAGCAGATTCCAGGGGAATCAGTATCAAGAAGATGGTCTGCAGGACTGGGTAGGATTTGTACGCAGGTTATCAAGGCAGAGGCACTCAGGGACCTGGGGGTAGGTGCTGGAGGAACATGGCGGATGTTAAGCACAGGGTGCATTATTGGAGGTGTTCCAAGGATCCTTGTTGTTGCTGTTGTGTGCCGTCGAGTCGGTATCCGACTCATAGTGACCCTCATAGGGTTTTCAATTGCTGAGTGCTTCGGGATTGCCTTGGGAGAGGATTGCCAGGCCCTTCTCCCATTTTTGCGGTGCTGGGAATTGAACTCGGGGCCTCAGAGACTGCAGCGCAGCGCTCTACCCACTGAGCTAAATCCCAGCCCCGCTCCGAGGATCCTTAGGGAATGCTATTATGGAGAAGGAGGTAAAGACCAGTTACAGTAGCATTTCAAATGATTATAGTAGTCAGTGAGCTTCTGAAATTAGATTCTTTCAAGAGACTTGGAGAGAGAGAAATGGTGGCAAAATAGGGAAGAGTTGGTGCCTGGTTGACATTGGGAGAGGTGCCTTGGAGAGAGAAGTCAGAGTCCTCAGACCAGCATCTGTCTGTCCATCTGCCTCCTGGCTGGACATCACTAAGTAAGTTCTTATATGGCGGGCGGGTGGGTAAGTGGTGAGTGAATGAACAGATTGTGTCTTATGCTCCTGGGGTCTTTGAGAGAGGCACAGGATGGTGTTTTCTTATACAGAGAAAATGTTCATTTTCAGTTTTTGCCGTATTTTAAAAAACAGATGTTATGATTTGGAAATGAACCCCGGCCCCCCAGAAGGTTCATGTGTTCAAGGCTTGGTCCCCAGCTGGTGGATCCAGTCATTGAGAGGTGACTGGACCTAATCAATAGATTAATTCATTGATGGAGTCATAATATGTTGGCATTAGTGAGAGGTGGTAGAAACTTTCTGAGGTGGGGCCTGCTTGGAGGAAGTAGGTCACTGGTGTGTGTTCTTGGGAGCTACATTTTGTCCCTGGCCCCTTCGTCAGTCTTGCTTCCTGGCTGGTGTGAGGTGAGCAGCCTTCTCTGCCACATGCCCTTCCCACCATGATGTTCTGCCTCACCAAGGGCCCAAAGCAATGGAGCCGGCCATGGACTGCAACCTCTGAAACCATGGGCCAAAGTAAATCCTTCCTGCCTTAAGCTGTTTTCTCAGGTATTTTGTCACAGTGACAAAAAAGTGATGAATAGTAGATTATTACAGGCAAATTTGCGTTATGTGGAATGATAAGAATCTTAAGGACTTAAAAGGTTTCTAATTGTTAGAGTAATAACTTTTTTGTTGTTTCCTTAGACACATTCACGTGCTTATTTCAGTTGTCTCCTATACTAGGCAAGTTAGATTTATTACCTGTGGGTTCTAGAGGACCTATTTGAGAGCCATTTCTACAGGTAGGTTAATTTTATCTCATGCCAACATTCTTGGAAGTTTCTGTGTGAGTTTGCTAGGGCTGCTGATGCAAAGTACCACAGCTGGGACAGCTTACACCAGAAATTCACTCTCCCTCAGTTCTGGAGGCTGGAAGTGTGAACTGTAGGTGTCAGCAGGGCCACACTCCACAGAAGCCTGCAGGGAGAATCCGTCGTCACCTCATCCTGCTGCCAGAAGCTGCTGGCGGCGCTGGGTGTTCCTGGGCTTGCAGCTGTCTCGTTCCAGTCTTTGTCTCCATCGTCACGTGGTTCTGTACCTGTGTGTCTGTCCCTGTCTCTTCTTATAAGGAAGGCAGTCATGTTGGATTCAGGGCCCATCATACTCAAGTATCATGTCGTCTTAATTATATCTGCAGCAGTCCTATTTCCAAACAAAGGCACATTTCAAGGTGCTGGGTAAGGACGTGAGCTTATCTTTTTTGGGGGTGTCTTATTCTGTTGTACCTCCATAACCCAACACCACAAATTGGGTAAGGTATGAAGAACAGAAACTTGTTTTTCATAGTTCAGAGGCCGGAAAGTCTAAGGTCAATGTGTTGGCAGGTTTGATTGTCCGGTGTAGGCTGCTCTCTGCCTCCAGAGGGGAAGACAACCTTGTCCTCACCTGGTAGAAGGTGGAAGAGCAAGGGAGCTGAGTGCTGTGTGCAGCGTCTTCTATAAGAGCTTTAATTCCATTTGTGATGGCAGAGCACATACTACAGCCTAATTGCCTCTTAAAAGACCGATTTCTTCTTCTTCTGTTCTTTTCTTTTTTTCAGTGCTAGGAATTAAACTCAGGGCCTTTGCACATGCTATGTAAGGTCTCTACTCCTAAGCAACACCTGCAGCCCAAAGACCCACCTCTTAATACTGTCATGTTGGCCTTTAAGTTTCAACACCTGAATTTTGGACACATTCAAATCATGGTGTGGGGGCTCAAACACTTTACTCCATGACAAGTTTCAGGCTAGTGTGATGCTCCACAGTATTAGGAACCCAACCCTTTTCTTCTTACGTCACTGTACATGGCCTTGACCAAGATGGCAACTTCCAAGGCGTGGGAAGTGAGTGGAGGAGGAAGGGTTCTGATGTGGTCTCTCTTCATGGCCTGAGCTTGGGTCACGTGGCTACACCTTGCTGCCCAGGTGGCTAGACACATGGTCTTTATTCTGGACCACCAAGTAGCAGTAAAAGAATGGAGGTTTTGCTACCTCTGATGATTAAGAGCGGATTTGGAAGATGGCCAACAGTTTTTGCCCCATGTTCAAAACTTGGGGTGTAGGGATGGTCTCAGGTTGTTGATATAATTTTTGTGCCACTGCAGCTTTTCTAATTGAATTATGTCTAGCATTTGAGGACCAAGAGGACCTTTTCCTATGATCATGATCTTAGATTATAATAGAATAAGACTTTGTTTTATTCAGTTGCACAGACCAGCTGGTAACCTGTGTGGGACATAGGTAGGGGAAGATGTGATCATTCCCGCTGTAAGGAAGAGGACATCTACTAAGAGAAGACGAGTGATTGGGAAAGGTGCCTACAAAATATCTTTTGTTGTTGTTGAGTTGGTGTCCGACTCCTAGCGACCCTGCATACAACAGGCAAAACACTATTGTCCGTGCTTCTCTGCTATTCATTGGGTTTTCAATGGCGGATTGATTTTTGGGAGTGGGCTGCCAGGTCCTTCTCCCAAGCCTACAGCAGCTCGTGTTCTCAGGCGGTCTCCCATCCTAGTACTAACCAGGCCTGACCCTGCTTAGCTTCTCTGATCCGACGGATTGGCCGCCACAGTGCTATGGCTGCAGGCCAGGATAACTTTTAGAAGATAAACCCTTAGCCAGATAAGAGCATGTTGTTTAGCATGATGATTCAAGCGATAGTTGGGGACAAGTTGTGATATCTTGATTTGACACAAATCAAATTGAGGAGGAAAAGGGTAGAGTGACTCTGCCCATCCAGGGGACATGGCAGATAGGCAGACAGAGCCGGCCTTATTTCTGTCTCTGTCATGGGTCGGTTGTTCCCCGACTACTTTCTGGCTCAGCTCAGTTCTTGAAAGCCTAGGAAGGGCCTCCTCTTTGTGCTCCAGGCCTCCAGCATGACGCTTGGCAAATCATCTCCTGCCACCTCCCACATTTACTTTTAGAAACACAAGTGAAAAGCAATAAAAAATGCCCACTTGTACATGTGTTCAACTTTGAAGTGGTATTTTCACTTTAGGAAGGAACCAGGATACTTGCTGAGAAAATTACTAAGTCCCCTCTGGCTTAGAAATCAATCCATATCCACATGTATATATGTAAAATCTAGGAATATATAGTACGTTTTGATGTGAATTGACATTTTAAATACAGTTGATAAAATGATGTTTATGCTGTATTGCAAATTCTGTGGAATTCCATGGGGAAAAAATTCCACGAGTTTTTGTGCTTTTTGGTTGTGCTATTGTTTCTGCAGTTCAAACGATCTGTTTTTACTTTTTCTCTAGGACTTTTTGTTACTTGATGAGATATCACAGCGCAAACTCCAGCTGCCATCAGATGGTAAAGCGATAGTGCATGTGCAAGATTTTACTGCTTTCTGGGATAAGGTAACAAATCCTCCGTTGTAAGGTCATGATTTCCAAGAGACAATGGGTGACACTGATATAATAGAAAAATTTGAAATTTTATACATTGTATAAAAGGTGACTGGCTCATTTTTTGAAAATATGTTATAAAAATTCTCAAAATCAGGAGTAAGATTTGCTTGCAATCAGTAGAAAGTAGGCATCAGTCTAATGTGTTTGAAAGTTTTTCTTAGCTGGGTGCAGTGGTGCTCACCTATAATTCCAGCGACTTGAGAGACTGAAGCAGGAGGATTGCAAGTTTGAGACCAGAGGCAGCCTTTTTAATTTAGTGAGACCTTGTCTCAAAGGATAAAAAAAGGGGCTGGGGATGCAGCTCGGTGATATAGCATTTGCCTAGCATTCATGAGGCCCTGGGTATTTAAAATAAAACTTTCATTGTTTCAGTTTGAACCTAATGTACCTAGGTTTAGGCACCAGGAATGTTAGAATATCTGAGACTGGACAGACTAGGGGTGCAGTATGGAATGTTGTTGTTAGGTGCCTTTGAGTTGGATCCAACTCATAGCTACCATAAGTACAGCCGAACGAAGCATTACCCAGCACTGACTGTGCCATGCCCACGATCTTTTTATGTTTGAGCCCATTGTTGCAGTCACTATCTTTCTTTTCATTTTGAGCCATGCCACATCAGCAAAAAGAGGTCCCAGGGGCTTTACTCCAAGGTAAACTCTACTTTAAGGTAGACTCTACTTTGAGGACACAGCTCTTCCCTAGTAGTCTTTTGAATGTCTTCTAGCCTGGAGGGCTCATTTTCCAGCACTCCATTTGAAAGGGCTTCTCTGCTATTCCTTGGCTAATTATTTCAGGAGTAGGCTGTCAGGTCCTTCTGTCTAGTCTGGCTTCATCTGGAAGCTCATTGAAACCTGTCCATCATAGGTGGCCCTGCTGGTATGTGAGATAATGGTGACATAGCTTTCAGCATCATGGCAACACGCAACCCCCACTGTGAGACAAGCTGGCACATACATGGGGGAAGTATGGAATGGGTTTACTAATAAATACATTGGGCTGGGATTTAGCTCAGTTGGTAGAGTGCTGTGCTGCAGTCTCTGAGGTCCCGAGTTCAATTCCTAGCACCGCAAAAATGGGAGAAGGACCTGGCAATCCACTCCCAAGGCAATCCCAAAACAGTCTGCCATTGAAAACCCTATGAGGGTCGCTATGAGTCGGATACCGACTCAACGGCACCTAACAACAACAATAAATACATTATAATTTGTTACAGAGACTTTGGGAGTTGGTATACGTTTTTACCTTGATATTTTCAGGTCCTACTACAACACTGAGAAAAGCCCATGGTGGATTTTCCTGGGGGTTGGGGCAGGGGCCCCCTTATTCTGTACCTCTCAGTGGTGTTGGCTGCTCCGGTGGCAGCCAGGGCCTAGAGGAGACAGCAGGCCCCAAAGTGAGCTCCTGGCTTCCTTGTTGAAGCGTTTCTGCCTGTGCCAAGCTGACAGGTGAAACAGGTCAGGCCGTCAGGATTTTCCAAAATGTGGAAATCAGAAGACCCACTAGGGGCCACCATTATAAAGTGCTCAGTTTTATAGGATGGCCTTCCACCCCTGAGCATGGGGCCCTATGTACAGAATCTCCTCTCCATGTGGCAAGCAGAGCACACAGCCTGGAAGAGGGAATCCTGTGGGCGCAACTTGGCACACGGGTGCGGAAAGCGCAGAAGAGGAGGCAGTGGTGGGTAAGGCCACCTGGGGCTTAGCCATGGCAGGAAGCTGCTCCCAATGCTGGGGTTAGAGGGGTGACTGTCACAGGGTCTTTGCTGCTGGCAGTAACACTGGGACAGCAGAGCCCGAGCGTTTCCTGGGCCCTGGGGCTGCGGCGGCTGTGAAGCAGGCGAGGTGCCGCTGGGACCATCTGTTCTCTCCTGCTCCCCAGCTTCAAACCCGTGCTCTGCAGGGCTGCCTGGAAGTTGGGGAAGTGCAGTGTGCAGGAGGGAGCTGCGGAGCTGACAGCCCGTGCGTGTCCTTCCCAGCTCCCTTTCACTCCCCCTTCCCCTGGGGGACAAATGTTAATCACAGACTCTTCCTTTCCTTCCCTGTCCGTGTCTGAGCTCAGTGCCACCTGTGTCTCCCTCCCCTAATCCCAATAGCGTGCTGCCATCTTTACCAGCAAACCAAGGGCACTCCCAGATATGGAAAACCACATCACCACACCTTTCCCACGAGGAAACTCCCCCAGGGTGATTTACCTGGCCTGGCAGCGTCCCTCTGCCTTCTTGGCATGTCCTAGCCTGGTACACTTGACTATTGGTAGCAACTTCTAAGGTTTCATGGGAAGAACATTCCAGATGAATGCTGCTGGCTTAGAAAAGCTCAGGGGGAGCCAGTGCACACTCTGTGCGACCTGTTACTAAGTTTCTTCTCCACCAAACTCTGCAACATTGCAAGATGGGCTGTTTTGTTCTTCCAAGAACATAATAACACGTTCTTAGCCTTTTGGCAGCTGGCATTGCAGAGGTGACCCTGCCAGCTGTTTCCTCGGCCTTGGCTGTGGGAGGATTTTGCCTCATGCTGTGGGGTCCTTCGATTGGGTTCCTGAGGTCTTGGGCAAGGGTCCTTGGGTGGAGGGAAGGGTGCATACTTTGGGGGTTTTCAGAGAGCAGCTGAGTAGGATGAGAGCGTGCTGGGCTGGGAGTTAGGGCGCAGCCCGCTGGAGAGTCAGGTGGGTATCTGGGGCAAGGTCTTCTACCCAAGCCACCCCTCAGTCTCTGAGCTCCACACTTATGGTCCCGTGGTTCCTCTCCTTCTCCGCAGCGGCAGGGACTGGATTGTTGTGTGTTTGTTGGCTGCTCTGTTCCCAGGGCTTACCGTGCTCAGAGTGGGGGCTTGTCAGTGCTTGGGTCAGTGTTGGGGAGCCTGGGTGTCACAGACAGAAGAGGCTGAGCCCTCTGGGCTGTCAAATGCTGCCCCCTTCTGGTTACGGTAGGGCTGTGCCCAGTCCTGAGCCTCCTGCAGGGGCCAGGAACCCCTCTGCCCCATCAAGAAACTGAGGGGTGTGGTGGCAAGCAGGTTTTACACAGTTGTTCTCCCTTCTCCAGGGGGCCTCTTCCCTTCAGGGACGTCAGGTTTGTGTTTGTGTTGTTTTGCTGTTTTTTCAGTGCTGGGGATTGAACCAAGGAAGGCCATGCACATGTTGGGGAAGTGCTCTACCACTGGGCTGCATCCCCAGCCTCTCCAGGTTCATTTATTTTATTATTATTTTTTAAAATTTTTGTTGTGGTACTGGGGGTTGAACCCAGGGCCTCACGCCTGCATGCTCTGCAAGTGCTGGACCACTGAGCTGCACCCCCAGCCCATTTTGTTTTTTACTTTTTGAGACAGGGTCTCACTAAGTTACGTAGACTGTCTCTGGTCTCCAACTTGTGATCCTCCTGCCTCTGCCTCCCCAGCCACTGGGATCCAGGTTCATTTTTGAAAAATCCTTTTCTAGAGTCCAAAAAGCTGCATTAATTTTGAGTCACTCTCTGCCAATTTTTCTTCGATATGGAAGAGTGCTGTGTAGGACAGTAGCCCCGTCAGAAGGTACCTTACAAAGGCTTCGGGGCGCAGATTTGCTAGGTCTTCAGCCCCAGGGCACAGCCAGTGAAGAGCCTCAGATCCACGCTGTGGGAAGCGCAGATGGGGATCACAGCAGTGGGGACAGAGCCCCTTCGAGTCATCCCCACAGAGCAGCTTTTTTTTTTCTTTACTTTCAGTGGTCGCTGTCAGATTTCTTCTGATAGTATTGATATGTGCATTTGGACAGAAGTTCTTACAGCTGGGGACTACTATTGAGATTCTCTGTCTGAATTTAAAACTATCCTCCATATTTATAACATCTGACTTTTGCATCAATCAGTGATAATTCACCTGGGCACGCTGGCACACACCTGTTGTCCCCACATTTGGGAAGCTGAGGCGGGAGAATCCTGAGTTCGACATCAGCCTGGACTATGAGACCCTGCCACAAAAAACCTAGTAGTAGTAATAATAGCAGTAGTAGTGATTCAAAGTATTGATTGTCATTTAATAAGAAAAGGTCTTATTTTGGTTTATGCTCTGTTAAATTCTCCCCCAACACACACTTCATCCTCTCCATTGATTTGTAGTAGTTGGAAGCTCTCTGTAGAAGATGTGAATTTGATTTGGCCTCTTTTTTTTTTTTTGGTGGTACTGGGGGTTGAACCCAGGGCCTTGCGCTTGCATGCTCTGCAAGTGCTGGACCACTGAGCTGCAGCCCCAGCCCATTTTTTTTTTTTTTTACTTTTTAAGACAGGGTCTCACTAAATTATGCAGACTGCCTCTGGTCTCGAACTTGAGATCCTCTTGCCTCTGCCTTCTGAGTCGCTGAGATTACAGGCATATGTCACCATGCCTGGCTTTGATTTGGCCTCTTAAAGAAGAAATTGAACTGAGAAACTATGAAGCAAATTCAAAAAAATTAGCTATTATTAAGAGTTTTCTTGAAATTTAGTGCAAGTTGAGTATCCCTGATCTGTAATGCTTAAGAACCAGAAGTATTTCAGATTTTGAATATTTTTGAATTTTGGAATATTTTCATGTCTATAATGAGACATCCTTGGGATGGGACCTAAATCTAAACAAGAAATTCATTTGTGTTTCATATATGCCTAATATATGTAGCCTGAAGGTAATTTTGTACTTGTGATGTTAACAAGTTTTGGGTTTTAGAGCATTTTGGATTTTGAGGTTTTAGATTAGGGGTGCTCAGCCTGTACATGTAAAAATACACATGTACTCTTAAATCCTCTTAGAATTGGCAGGTTGTTTAGGAACGTGATTTCTGGTAGTATCATGAGCGTTTCATCCACGCTGCCCTTGCCTTGGACTGTGTGCTGTAGCGCATACCCATGTGTTGCTCGTTGACCTTGTTTGGCCAGGGTAGGTAATGCATGTCACAGATATAAAACTGACACTTTATCACTTTGACTCTCCATCCTATACTGCGTTTAATGTCTTTATTCCTCCATATTCATTGTTAAATTAGAGCTCTGGTGACAGCGTTGACTAGCATTCGTACGAACTTTTTTCTAAGAGCGACTTTATAATATAAAGTGCCACCTTCTTTGCTGAGCATTGCTGAGATTCATTCTTTGTCAAAAAGCGGAGACATCAGTGAAGATGTCAAATTATTTATTAGTCAGGGATTGGGAATGCCATGTACTAGTACTGCCACCTTGTGGAGATTAATGAAATAAAAGATTAAAAGCAAGGATCATAGGGAACACTTATTTAAAAAAAAAAAAAACAAAAAAAAAAAACTTAAAAAATCCCAAACCAAACCAAAATAAAAGCAACCCTCACACTGGATATTTTGTTAAGAATATTATCTTAGTAAGTTAGTATGAGTCAAGACACTTTTGTTCCAAGACAATCCCTTATCATTTCTACTACTTAAATTCTGTGGGTACCTGGATCTGCATTCATATGGAAACCTAATGCAAGACTGTGTCTGACGTATTTTGGACATGTAGTCAGGAGAGATCAGTCCTTGGAGAAGGACATCATGTTTGGAAGAGTGGCAGGTCAATGAAAAAAAGGAAAACCCTCCACCAGATGGATTGACACAGTGTCTGCAACAATGGGCTTAAACATAAATAAGATCGTGTGCCTGGCACAGAATCGAGACGTGTTTTGATCTGCTGTACATAAGGTCGCTATGAGTCGGACTCTACTCGATGGCACCTAACAACAATAACAATGCAGGAGGATGGGCCTGCCTTAAATACTAACGTCACCCGGATGGTTGTGACCCCACAAAGAACTGTGATGAGATGAACAGGATGCCAGGACAGCAGTACCTTAAAATAGGGAGGAGAAAGATGTGCATTATGTTCATGTCTCCATGACTGTTGCTTTATTTCCTGTGCTTTTTGAAGTGATTTGTGTTACTTTATTAAAATGGCCACGTTTTTATAAACTTTAATTTGTAGGCCTTAGAAACCCCAACTCTACAAGGCCTTTCCTTTATCGTCAGACCTGGTGAATTGTTAGCTGTGGTTGGCCCCGTGGGAGCAGGCAAGGTAAGTTTGTAATACCTTTTGGCAGCTTGATGCAACATGGCGTCCCATGTTCAATTCTTGGAGTTGAGCCTAAAGCTGTGTGTAACACAATTTTGAGTTGAGGATGCCTGGAATGGCATTTCTCAATGTGTCCTGTGGGAAGTTAAGTTTTGCAAGCAGGTTATATGATCTGTTGAATTTGAGCCCTGCATACTGTCGCGGTCTTGGTGCTTCAGATTGCACTGTTGGGAGCTTGTTGGCTAGAAGTTGGGCATGTCAGTGATGGGCATTACTCCTGTGGCCACTGTCTAGGGTGGAATAACTGTGGAAACAGGGACTTCTTTTTGGACCCTCAGTGCTACAGGAGATCTGGAGGTTGTCCAGCTTTAAACATTTCTTCCTATAACTTACCCAAGTGACATTTTAGTAAAGATAACAGCCATTCATGATACTATACGTGGAGCAAAAGATGAACATAGGAGCCAGACCCCAATCCCTCTACCCTCTAGAAGACCTCAGGTTTTGGGCAAGACAGCCAGGCAAATAGTTTCAGTTCAGTGTTATAAGTGCTCTGATAATGGCGGGCTGAGAGTCGCATCATATTTCTGTGTTCTACACTTACAAGCACTTAGTCTACTATGTTCTAAAATGACAAAGTACAGAAATTTAAACGTAGGCTATATAAATAATAGGGTGATGACTTCCTTTATGATGGGTTTTTACTCTCTAGAGTTCCTGTAAGTGGAGATATTCTCCAGGGCTTTGGATGTATTATTTGTGCAGAGCCTTTTCTGGAACAAGTAAAGGATATCTGGATGTAGTAACAGCCTCATTCTGTCTTAGCTGTAAGAAATACAGGTTGTGCTAGTTGGTGCCGTGGCTCACCCCTATAATTCCTCTCACACAGGGGTCTGAGGGAGGAGGCAGTCTGTGCAGTTTAGGAAGGCACAGCCTCAAAATAAAAATAAAATAGGGGGTTGGGGATGCAGTTCAGTGGTGGAGCGCTCTGGTTTCAATTCCTCAGTTACTGCAAGCCAAAAAAAAAAAAAAAAGAGAGAGAAAAGAAATGTGTCATGCTGGCCTACAGTATTGCTACAAACATTTTTAATTATACATAGCATTTCATGTAACATTCTTAGTTACATATAGCACTCTTTAGGGGGAAATTTGATTGGGCAGGGTAAATTGTCACCCCTTATTTTATTAATGGGCTGGGATTTAGCTCAGTTGGTAGAGCGCTGCTCTGCAGCCTCTGAGGTCCCGAGTTCGATTCCCAGCACCACAAAATGGGAGAAGGACGTGGCAAACCACTCCCAAGGCAATCCCGAAACAGTCAGCCATTGAAAACCCTATGAAGGTCGCCATGAGTTGGACTCGACTTGATGGCACCTAACAACAACATTTTATTAATATTCTTTATAAAACATGAGTTTCCATTGACCTGACAATAGCAATGTTTCCAATTTTTCATTGAAACTTCCAGTCCTGTACCTTTTCGTCTTTTAAATGAGAGACTCACATTAGCCAGAGCACTGGGGCAGGGCAACAACGCAGTGCAGTGGCTTCTACTGTCCCAAGTGCCAACTACACAAGTGTTCTGTGATCTCTTTCAGTCATCGCTGTTGAGCGCTGTGCTCGGGGAGCTGCCCCCGAGTCAGGGGCGGGTCAACGTGCGTGGGAGGATCGCCTATGTTTCTCAGCAGCCCTGGGTGTTCTCCGGAACTGTGAGGAGTAATATTTTATTTGGGAAGAAATATGAGAAGGAGCGCTATGAAAAAGTAATAAAGGCTTGTGCTTTGAAAAAGGTGAGTGATGAGTTTTGAATTTCCCATATTCGAATTTCCAGTAAAATTATTGTTGAAATACAAAGCTTCTAAAAAGTTTTGCTCTGGGCACCGTGGTGCATGCCTGGAATCCTAGCGACTTGGGAGACTGAGGCAAGAGGAGCGTGAGTTTGAGGCCAGAGGCAGCCTGTTTAACTTAGCAAGACCCTGTCTCAAAAAGTACAAGATGGGCTGGGGATGCAACTCACTGGTGGAGGACTTGCAAACTGTTCACAAGACTCTGGGTTCAACCCCCTAATACTGGGGGAAAAAAGTTTATTTCGAGAGATTTTTGCATGTTATTTATTACTTTCAGCTAATCTTATGGGAACACACACACACACACACCACACACACACACACACACACGCACACACCTGTTTTCACCCTGACGTGATAATGACATTCATAGGATGCAATTTTGGGGATGTGTTTTGGTTTTATGAAGTTCTGCTTACTTCTAACTTTTTTTTAAAATTGGACAATTATAAAAATTTTCAAAAGTAGGGACAATAGGGCATTGGCCTTTGTGTACCCATCACCCAGCTTCAACCATGGTGACTGGTGGCCAGTCTGTGTTATCTTCACCCCTCCCCTCTTTGACCCCACCCCCAAATCGTTCTCAAGCAGATCCTAGACCTTTTTGTATTTTATCTGTAAATTTTTCATTATTTTTCTTCCACACTGAACACCTTTGAACAAATATCATGACC
>VMDO01038201.1:0-13685 GCA_007922755.1 Pedetes capensis
TAGAAAAATACGACTAAGTAAAAGATAGAGAAGACTTGGATGGGAAACTTAGATGGGAAAGGGGGGAAGGGGGAAGCATAGGGGAGGGTAAGGGGTAACCTATATGAATAATGTTTATCAAAATGCATATATGAAAATTGTCACAATGAAAAGCATGTCAAAATGAATCACATTATGATGTACATTAAAAATTTCTAATAAAAAAAGAGAAGCCAGTAACAAATAATTGTCATAAAAAAAAAGAAAAAAAGAAAAGAGTATACAATGGCAAATCAGAATATAAGCAAAAACAGGAAAAGAAGTAAGTACTGGCATTGGGTTTCTTCCTAGAATCTTTTCTTTTACCATAAGATCCATTATGTTCACTTCTAAATATATATAAAACTATTTTTCAGTATAGGAGGTTGAACCCAGTGCTTCACACACACTAGATAAGCACTCTATCACTGAGCTGCACCTCTAGCCCTTTTATTTTATTTTACTTTTTATTTTCAGACAAGATCTCCCTAAGTTGCACAGGCTGACACTGGCCTCAAATTTGGGATCCTCCTGCCTCAGCCTCCTAAATCACTGGTATTACAGGCATGCATCATGGTGCCTACCTATACAAAATTTTTTAAATTTTGAGTTTACTGGCTCATTTCTATTCTTCTTTCATTGAAAGACACTTTCAGTAAAGGATCTACATTCACTGCATCCAACACAAGTTCAAAGACCTGGGTTCTGTTCTTCACTCAAATAATTTCTAGCTATGTGATTTTTGGAGCAGTTACTTTATCTATAAAATAGGTAGGATATTTATTCTATGTAGTTCCTTATTGTCTATTCATTCACCTAATAAACTATAATGACAGCAGTATCAGGAACAACATTACAATGTAACAGGGCTTTGAATACTATAAACCCTGAGAATGAAATAAGATAATGGAAAAATTAGTATATCCACTTTAAACTATCATAAGAGGTATTGTTATTTCTTCAAGTCCTAAGAATTCTGACTTTAGCCACCACTGCTCATATTGGTATCAGTAACAGGGCTGGAGTTAAGCTCAGTTGGTAGAGGGCTACTCTGCATTCTTTAAGGCCTTGGGTTCAATCCCTGGCACTGCAAAAATGGGAGAAGGACGTGGCAATCCACTTGGGAAGCAATCTTGAAAAACAATCAGTCATTGAAAACCGCTATGAATAGCAGAGAAGCACTGACATAGTGTCAGGCATGGCACAGTGTCAGGAAGTGTTTCACTATGAGTCGGACCCAACTCAATAGCACTTAACAACAACAACAATTGTATATGAAAGTAAATAACCTATCAGGAACTTTGCTGTGTCTTCTAAATATGATATTGCACGCCAATATATCCAGAAAACTTGTCCCCTATTCCCTGCCTCAGTTTTTTTCTCTTCTATATCACACTAATTAAATTGTACCACATGAATTTACTTCTGTCTTTGTCAGCTTCCTACTTCTTACTCCACCCTTTTATTTCATTATATGGTTCTTTTCCAAAGAGTTCATAAACACCAAATGCTTCAGATACTCTTTACTCTTAAACCTATGGATACCCTCCTGATCTTCCAAAATAGGTATAATCCTTTGCTTCCCTGATGAGGTATTAACTCTTCTGGGTTGATAACTGTAGCTCAGTTACTCACTCCCAAGGTGGCCAAATGAATGTTGGTCATGAAATTATTACCCAAAATATTCACTGACTTTTCTCTTCCACTTTAACAGGATAGAGTTTCATTTATTTCAGTAAAGCAGAAAGAATGTTACTTTCCAATAATATTCAATTACAAAAAACCACTAAAACAATCTACTAGAAAAGTATCTTAATGTCTGATGATTAAGCCAATCACTTATGTGTTAAAACATAGTGAAAATTTACATTTTATAATATATCTAGAATGAACTTATTTGTCAGTAATGTCTTCTATTCAAACCACAACAAATAAATGAGATGTCTCACAGACAAAGCAGATGTCACAAAGCTGAAGCACAAAGTGCATATTCATCTTAGTAATTGGCACACCCCTTTAGTCCTTCATATACAATTCTAAACAAGCTTGGCAACCTGGTTTTGAGCATGCAGCAAATCAGAAGGCGGCAAGTAAAAAGCTACAGAAAGGCATATTTTACAGCAATAGAAAGAAGAAAATCATAAAAGGCAGTTCAAGGAACCTAAGAAGAGCACAACAATCCAGTATCATATATTATAGAATCAAATAGTTCCACAAGTTTCAACAAATCCTATAACATCTCTAAAACTCTACAGTAAGCATCATATGGCCCTGAGTCAGCAGGAAAAATATTTAACCAAACTATTAAAAATTAAAAATATATTAGTGTTAAGAGAGTAAACTGTTATCTTTTAAAAATCTATTATTTCCCAAGAATTCAAGAAATATTAGGTGTTAACTGTTATGAGAAGCATCTTTACTTTTGTTCATATTTTCAATAAAAACATGGCAAATTTCCTAATACTGACAATCTTAGCCCTACTATTTGGGGCTAGGATTTACCACAGTTGATAGAGCACTACTCTGCAGTCTCTGAGGTCCCCGGCTCAATTCCCAGCACTGCAAAACTGGGAGAAGGACGTGGCAATCCACTCCCAAGGCAATCACCAAACAATCAGCCATTGAAAATCCTATGAGGGTCACTATGAGTCAGACATGACTCAATGGCACCTAACAACAACAACAATCCTACTAATATTGTATAAAGGAGTACAGAGTCAATAATAACATGCATATTAAGAGATTTTCGGGCTTACAGCAATAAAAATTCACCCCACATTACTACAGAAATACATTTTAATGAAGAAAATACATGTCTAAACCTTTAGTACCAGTTTGTTAGGTGCCCTCGAGTCGGTATCCGACTCATAGCGACCCTCTGTACAACAGGGGAAACACTATTGTCAGTGCTTCTCTGCTGTTCATAGGGTTTTCAATGGCAGATTGATTTTTGGAGGGGGTTGCCAGGTCCTTCTCCCAAGCCTACAGCTTCTGGTGTTCCCAGGCAGTCTCCCATCCAGGTACTAACCAGGCCCAACCCTGCTTAGCTTCCGAGATCTGACGGGATCGGATGCCACAGGGCTATGGCTGCAGGCTTAGTACCAGTAGTACAGATCATATAAGAAAGAGTATGTACATGAGGATATAACTTCTCCTAGACTCAAGACAGGTGCACACACACACACCAACTTGCTGCTGAGTAAAATGTGCTTCTGGCTATGGATCCTTCCAATGAAATGCTCCAAACGCTCTCTCTCCCTCAGGACAATACCTTCCTATAACATCCCAGACAGCAATCTTTCCATTCTCATAAATCTAGCACTTAGTATCACACATAAAATGTTTCAATGTGTAATTTATAGCATACCTATAATAAATTAGGCACTGTGCAAGGAATTAGGCATAAAAAGATCAATAATGAATAGTCATCACCTTCAAAGAACTCAAGCTGAGTACATAAATGTTATGAATAAAGTTATGTGCGTTATGGTGTTTTGGAACACAGAGAAAGAATACTTACTTATACCAACAGATTCTCAGGCTGCGTAGCTTAAACAAAAGAACTAAGGGATAAGCAGGGTTGATTTCTTGTGGGGTCTCTCTCCTTCAATTGCAGATCGCCTTCTTTTCCCTGTGTCTTCACATGGTCTTCCCTCTGCACCTGTCTGTGCCCTGATCTCTTTTCCTTAGTGATTTCAAGTTTACCTTAAAATACTCTATTTTGAAATACAGCCATATACTGAAATACTGAGGGGCTGGGGTTTAGCTCAGTTGGTAGAGTGTTTGCTATGCATGCTCTGAGGCCCTGAGTTCAATCTCCAGCACTGATAAACTAGGAGAAGCACTTAGCAGCCCACTCATGAAAACAATCCCAAAACAATCAGCCATCGAAAACCCGATAAACAGCAGAAAAGCAGTGACATAGTGCTGGGCATGGCAGAACATCAGAAACTGCTTCAATTTGTTGCACATAGGATGTCTATGAGTCAGACATGACTCGATAGCACCTAACAACAACTGGAACACTGAGTGTTAGGACTCCAACATTTGGATTTTGCAGAGACACAATTCAGCCCATAATAACTTACAATGTGATAACGATCCTTATTGCAAGAGAAGATGGGGATAGACTTTGGTATTTTAAATCATAAATGAATTTTGTTTTGGGAAATGCAGGTATGTATTCATAGTAAAGTATAGCCAATGAGTAGGTGAGTATCACTTGCTGGGGAGCAATTTAGAAACAGGGTGTATTTACTACACATAATTATTGGGAGAAACCACTAACACTTGGTGAGTAGAGGTCAAAGTCATGGAATGTATGGAGCACATACCACACAATAAAGAACGGCTCCATGTCTCAGAAGAAAGGAATGCTATTCCAGGCTAAACTCAACACAAATGAGACACTAGGAACACCCCTGTATATACTAATACAGGTAGTTTTCACAAAAAGATAATAACAAAGACCAATAATTTAGAGCAAAGTATTTATGGAGATAGAAGCTTGAATCACATGATCTCAAAAGTAAATGATGTACCTACTCCATACCGTATATTACAGCATTTTCAACTACGTATTTGCAGAGCAATGGGTTGCAGAGCAATGGTGTAATTACTGTGAAACTAAAGAATCTTCTGCAAAATGTCACAGAAGATATTTGAGTCTTTTAACAGATTTCAAATAAAACATTATGAAATTAGTAGAGAATAATACTTCAGATTATTACAATTCTACATGTTCTTATTCAATAATTTTAACACTAAGAAACATTTTCCATGAAAAACCTATTGAAAGTGTTTGGTAGGGACTTCTTGTTTTTTAGTCTATTGCCCAATATCTCCATAGCTTTTTGTTTTATTTCTGTTTCTAATCTATCCTGTATCCCCCATCACCTAAAGAAGGATATGGTCTTCAAGGTGTCTTGAAGTATCAAGAAACTAAAATATACCTTGAGATGACA
Source organism: Pedetes capensis (assembly GCA_007922755.1). Taxonomy (NCBI): domain Eukaryota; kingdom Metazoa; phylum Chordata; class Mammalia; order Rodentia; family Pedetidae; genus Pedetes; species Pedetes capensis. Next base: position 4,983 of record VMDO01038201.1, read on the forward strand.
ATATATCAAAATATGAGATACATTTTCTGTGATACTTCATCTATCCTATCTTAAAATATAGGGAGTTATTTTGTCACTACATGTATAAATATGGCCTAATTTGTGAGAATATCATACTTCGATATTGTCTCCATTCTGAGAATCTGTAATTTGTCCTGACATGTTTTCTCTACTTCAAGTATATTTTCCTTTCTCTTAAGATAGAAAAACAAGTTTGCTGTGCTGTTATTTATTCTAACACTTTTATTGTATAGTTCACATGCACCATTGATTTTTCATTTTCTGGGGATTCCTTTGCAGAACTATCTTCTTCTCACAAATCCTAACTTACTCCTTTTTTAAACGTTTTAATTTATTTTAACGGGTGCCTAAAGATATGTGATATTTTGATACATGTATACATTGTATAATGTTTAAATCAGATTAACCATGTCTGTCTCCTCAAACATTTTTCATTTCTTTATAGGGTGAAAACTCTCAAAATCCTTTTAGCTTTTTGAAATATACAGCACATTATCACTATATATAGTCATAGTGATGTGAAATGGCTCACCAGAACTTCTAGCTCTTAACTATAAATTAGTACCCATTGATACTAACTCTTCCCCATCCCTACCTTCCTACTTCTTTATCCAGTGTCTGGCAACCTCTGTTTTACTCTCTACTTCTACAAAATCAATGATTTTAGTTTCCATATATGAGTGAAATCATGCAGTGTTTGTCTTTGTGTGTCTGCCTTATTTCACTTAAAATAATGTCCTCTAAATTCATCCATGTTGTCACAAAGGACAGGATTTCATTTTTTTATAGATGAATGATATTCTATTGTGTGTATGTACCACATTTTCTTTATTCATTCATCAGTTGATGGACATACTGAATATCCAAAAAATTAAAAATAGGCAAAAGAAAAAAATAGATATTTCTCAAAAGAAGACATGAAAATGACCAACTGGTATATGAAAAAATGCTCAAAATCACTAATTATCATGGAAATGCAAAATAAAACCACAATAAGCTATCACTTTACCCCAGTAAGAATGGCTGGTATTAGAATACTAAAGGTAATAAGGGCTAGTAAGGATGTGAAGAAAAGGGAACTATTCTTGGCACACTGTTTATAGGAATGTAAGCCAACAGAACTAAGAAACTGTAGCCCAGAAACTGGAAGCAAAAAAGTTAAAGTAAATGAAGAAGTGGTTTATAAGAAATGTAACAAGTAACTGTAAATATGCAAAACTGATACCTAGTAAGGGTTTTGAAGCTTAATTCAGCAGGAGCCATAGCATTAGAGTTGAATAAGGGGTCTAAGATAGAAGATGTGAAGAGAGATTAGTTACATTTCAATTCCAAAAGATTGCAAACAAGCTGGATTTGACTAAGAGGTCCATTTGTTACATAAAGCTTCTACCCACATAATATGCTCACCACTACAGCAAAGCTTAGTTATATATCAACTAGGCTTTATAGAAACTGGACTTCAGAGGAATGGGAAAAGGGTGTCAAAAAGTCAGAGAGAATAAAAGGCCAAAGCCGGGCACGGTGGCACACGCCTGTAATCCCAGCGGCTCAGGAGGCAGAGGCAGGAGGATCGCAAGTTCGAGACCAGAGGCAGTCTACGTAATTTAGTAAGACCCTGTCTCAAAAAGTAAAAAAATGGGCTGGGGGTGCAGCTCAGTGGTCCAGCACTTGCAGAGCATGCAGGTGCGAGGCCCTGGGTTCAACCCCCAGTACAAAAAAAAAAAAAAAAAGAATAAAAGGTCAATAGGCCACAATACTGAGGGCTTATCTTCAGAAGAATAAATTTCTGTCATAGGAGTAATAAGCTCCCATTTCTGCTCCAGGCATGCCAATGGGAAAAACAGTAGAGGCACTGAAAAGAACTACAGGACAACTGGCTTGACCCATTAACTCTAGTGGGATTCATTTTCCCTAAGCCTGGGCCAATATGTGGGCCAGTAACTCAGGGATACTTTAATCAGGTACTTTTTAAACAGAAATGCTGAGAGAAATTTGATCAAAACTCTGATGTTTGATGCTTAAAATATGTCACACTATGAAAGTTTATCCCTTGAAAACATAGCTTCAAAAGGAAAAGCAAAAATGATTTTGCTTATTCCTTTTATGCCCTTAAAGATAGCAACAATCTAAACTCTTGAACATCCATGTTCATCTGCCATCCCTTAGTCCTACTTTTAAAAGGCCACTGTGAATTCTTAATAAAACATTAGGCTAAATTTAATTTTTATCAAATAATCTTAAGTCATGAGTCAGGGAGACCATATATAATCAGACTGCTTACAAAAAGGCCACAATATTGTCTTTGGCTACAACATTAAAGGATGTTCTTTACCACCCAAAGAAAAAAATAGTTATGTTAGGTATTATGTGTTACTAGTGCTTTCAAATTTTTCAGACTAATGCTGAACTACAATAACTAAATGACAATTCAGTGTAATTTTATTGGTCAAAGCTGGTTAGGCTGATGAATGAGAAGGTAAACTAACATTAACTCATAGGCAAAATAAATATTTGAAGGATAGTTTTGCTTCTACACCATAAATAATAGACCATTTAAATTTTTGTTATGTAACTATTATAAAAATAATTTGTTATAAATATTTGTCTTCAAGAATAATTTCTGAAACATACTTTTTGATTTTTCAAATTAAAATGTGGTTTTGAAAATAACATATTTCAAGAGAATAAACATGAAAAGCTTAAAATACTGCTTTATACAGTGTAGCCAGTCTTTGCTTTTCTCTTCCTATTTGTTCAAACTAAAAAAGAAAGGTCAGCTTTCCCTTTTTTCCCCTAATTCCCAATTTAGCACATATTAATGTTTAGAATATAAGGTTAAAAACATTTCATTCCAAACTGAGGAAGCTACTGCTATTTTAAAATATTGATTTCTCACTTTAGTGACCTCTGAAAAAATTCAACTGCTTAAGTGACTAACATTAGACAACTAATATGACATTTTGCTCCTGATATAGAGAAATTGTTGCCACACATTTCAAACTGACTCTCAAATACACAGACAAGAAAACAAGCTACATATGTTTCTGTATTGTTCTACCTACAACTTCCTTTAGAAAGGTTTGATAAATAAGCTTTTCATACTCCCAAACTGGCTGGGGTTTAGCTCAGTTGGTAAAGTGCTGCTCTGCGTACTCTGAGGCCTTGGGTTCAATCCCCAGCACTGCAAAAATGGGAGAAAGATGTGGCAGCCCACTCCCAAAACAATCCTGAAAACAATCAGCCATTGAAAACCCCATGAACAGCAGAAAAGAACTGACATAGTGGCAGTCATGGCATAGCATTGGGGAGTGTTTCATTCTATGTACAAAGAGTCACTATGAGTCGGACCCAATTAGTCAACACCTAATAACAACAAACAGTAGGCAAGGGAGAGAAGAGACTCACAAAAGACACAGATCTGAGCTTAAATCACAACCTTGTCACATATTTGCTCGATGTTTTCCCTGGGTGTTAGTTTCTTTCCTTGTTCTAGGATAATAATTCTTAAAGGGTTGTTGTAAGAACTAACTGGAATAATTTACATACCTAATTCAACAAAAATGTAACAATATTAGTCTTTATCTTCCTCTCTGTATTTGAAGGAAACTTTGAATGTTAATATACCTAAATGAAAACTCTTTTGAGGTGAACTTGTAAAATATGTCTAATATTTTAAGTATTAGTTTTCTTTAACTTCTAACTCCTTCAAATGTTGGAGCCACAAAATATTCCACATATGTAATTTTATGCCATCTTTCAGGGTATAAAAGAAGGAACCAAAATTATTTTTGCTATTCATTTAGAAGCTATCTTTTCAATGAATAAAGTAATATGTGTGACGTTTTTAAGCATCAAACATCAGAGTTTTGACAAAACTGCTCTCAGCATTTCTGTTCAAAAGGTACATAATTAAAGTAACCCTGAGTTAGTAGTCCACATATCAACTCAAGCTTAGGGAAACTATATTGCTTAGAAAACCCAAAATATCAGACTTTTGGAAGAAAAGAGGAGAGAAAATCTTCAGGATCTTAAATTATGATTTGGATTTTAAGTGTCTTCCAAGGCCTATCCTAAAGGCTTAGTTGCCAACCTGCGACATTATTGGGAGCCAGTGGAATATTTAGGATTGAGGACCAAGTGGTAGGAAGCTAGGTCATTGGGAGTGTGTCCCTAAAGGAGATACTGGGACCCTTACTCCTCTATTTCACTTCCCAGCTGCCATAAGGTAATCAGACCTCCTGTAACACAGACTCCTGCCATGATGTAGTGTGCCACCACCAGACCAAAGCAATGGAGCCAGGGGACAATGGATTGAAACTTCTGAAGCCATGAGCAAAATAAATGTTTCCTCCTTGTATATTGATTTATCTCAGGTATTTATCTCAGCAACGTAAAGCTGACTAACACAAGTCAGGCAAAGATCTTGTAGCTATGCCACAAAAAGCATGACACATGAAAACTCTGATAACAGTAAATTGGCCTTTATCAAAATTGAAATATTTTTTCTGAGAAAGATACTATCAGAAAGATGAAAAGACAAACCACAAACTATTTGCAAACCAAATATCTGGTAAAGTATTTGCACTGAGAATCTAAAGAACCATTACATATCAATAAAGACAACGCAATTTTTAGTGGGAAAACTCTAAACAATTACCCAAAGATATAGGAATGGCCAAGTACATAAAAAGATGCTGAAAATCACTAATAATTAGATACATGCAAACTAATACAATGAGATAAATTTTTCCATTCTTCTCATTGTTATATGCTTTGTTTCCAATATTCTTCATTACAAATAATACACAATAAGTATTTTTAATTGCCGATCTTGCACATGTGAACAAATTTCTGTTGAATCTAGTCTTCTAAACAGAATCACTGGAACAAGGGTATTTATATTTTTATTTTTTATAGATCTCATCCCTTGGGTATATCTCATACACATTTCATTTTTTTAAAAAAAAAAGGAGAGAAGAGAAAAGGAAAGGAAAGCCTCACTGCATGTCTTGATAATTAGCTAGAGAGGGTCCATCTCTTCTCATGTTTGTTGGATATTCATATTTATTTTTCTGTCAATGAACCATTTCAAATTATTTTCCTATTTGCACTTTTTAAAAATTTTATAAGTTCCTTTTCTACTTTGTATTTCCATACATGCCTGCCACCATACCACTCTGGCATCTACTCCCATCAGATCTCAGAAGCTAAGCAGGGTCAGGCCTGGTTAGTACTTGGATGGGAGACCACCTGGGAACACTAGGTGCTGTAGGCTTGGGAAAAGAACCTGACAACCCACTCCCAAAAAGCAATCAGCCATTGAAAACCCTATGAATAGCAGAGAAGCACTGACACAGTGCTAGGCATGGCACAGTATCAGGTAATGCTTCGTCTGTTGTACATAGGGTCGCTATGAGTCAAACCTGACTCAACAGCACCCAGTAACAATGTTTTCATACGTAGTCACTTTTATATGTTCGTATTGTTTTATAACAGCATAACAACACTGTTTTCTAGTTTGCTACTTGTGTTTTATTTTAGATGGTCAAATTTATTGTGGTGTAATTTATCTACAATAAAATCCATTCTCTTAAAAACTCAAGACGTTACTACATACCTGGGCTGGGATTTAGCTCAGTGGGTAGGGCGCTGCGCTGCAGTCTCTGAAGTCCTGAGTTCAACACCCAGCACCACAAAAATGGGAGAAGGGCCTGGCAATCCACTCCCAAGGCAATCCTGAAACAGTCAGCCATTGAAAACCCTATGAGGGTTGCTATGAGTCGGATACCGACTTGACAGCACCTAACAACAACAACTACATACCTACTAAAGGAGCTAACTTTTAAAAAAATAAAAGAAAATCTGTCAGTATCAAGGTGCTGGCAAGGATGCTGAATAACTTAAATTCTCATAGATTGCTGATAGAAGTACAAAATAGTACAGTGACCTAAAAATGTTTTGGCAGTTTTCTTTTTATTTTTTTGAACAATAAGGAAAATATATTATTTCACATAATGAGAAGTTTAGAGATAGCCCAGTTTCTTTCTTGTTACTTTATTTTTTGCAGTACTAAGGGGCTGGACCCGGGCCTCATGCATACTTTGTAAGTGCTCTTTTGTAAGTGACCTGCAATCCCAGCCCATTTTTTATTTTTTATCTTGATACAGGGTCTGGCTATGTTACTCAGGCTGCTCTAGCCTCAAGCTTGTGATCCTCCTGTTTCAGCTTCCTGAGTGGCTGGGATTATAGGCAAGTGCCTTCATGCCCAGTACTCCAGTTTCTTAATTAGTTAAAGTTTGGCAGTTTCTTATAAAATTAAGCATATACTTACCAGGGGATTTGTCGATCTCACTCCAAGGTAATCCCTAGACAAATGAAAATTCATATTAAAAAATCTACATGCAAATGTTTATAGTAGCTTTATTTTACAATCACTCCAAACTGAAAACAGTAAGAGTATTCTTCAACTGGTGAATGGATAAATGGTGTATCTACACCAGGAAATACTACTTAACAATAAAAAGAAACAAACAACTGATATACACAACAATTTGGGTAACTCTCAAAGATCTCATGCTAAGTAAAAGGAGCCTGATTCCCAAAGCTAAATATTGTATGAATCCATTTAGAGGATATTCTGGAAAAGGCAAAACTGTAGGGACAAAAAACAGACTAGTCCTTGCCAGGTGCTGGGCATGAGGGAACTGAGTAACTACCCATCAAGGGAATTTGGACAATGTTGGGACTATTTTATATCATGATTTCAGTGGTAGTGACATGACTACTATATGTTTGTCAAAACTCAGAGCAGTGCTGATACAAAGGTTATATTTTTCTACATCTAAATTCTACCCCAATAAACCTAACTTAAAATGTCTAAAAAATTAAATCTATGTGATTTGGATTATAAATTTCATTGTCATTTATGGATTAGGAAATAAGAACATGCTATAGCACTGCTATAGGACATGCCATCAGTGACAATAAACTATAAGGAGCCCCTTTTGCCACCTCTGCTAATTAAATCCTGTGAATGAGGTTCAGAAATGGAGAAATAGGAAAATAAAAGTAACTTTTTTCCAAAAAAAAAACTGTTACACCAATATTTGATTGTAGAAATTTATAGTAAAGCCCTTGCTCGAAAACTTAAATAATGTCTACACTTTCTAGGAAAGAAAAAAACTTTATAAAACTGCCTGAATCTGGGTAGTACCTTGGAGTTTGTAAAGCACATTGTTATTTGCCATCTCATTTTGAGTTATTATAAAGAAATATCTCACTAGCAAAGAGTGTTTCACTGCCATGTTCTCATGAAGCTGCAAGCCCCTGTGCCCACTGTGAGACAAACTCTGAGCCGAATTGTGAAGCTGGGATTGTCAAATGTCAAGCTTCATTTTCTCCCTGAGTGATGTTCACCACAGGTAAAATTAAGTCAGTCTCAGTAGAACAGATCAAGTTAAGTGGAAAGGCTGTGATCTGCCCAAAGAACAAATATATACACATATTTATACAAATTTATATTCATTCATATCCATGGCTGCTGAGAAGAAAGAGCAGGCTGTCTCTTCCCTATGGTCCATTTAATAAAAGGGTATTTCCCTAGTGAGTGCTGCCTATATTGTACCAGCATATAATTTGTAACACCTTTCCTTATTCTCAAGGCACTTCCTATTTCCCTAGTCCAAGTCCTTTGCTTCTTATGTTCCCTCTGTCTCTGATGTGCTTTTACACTTGTACACATCCATGATAAGGAAGTGATTTAAATTCTATCCGTTCTTAAGGACCAGCCAAAACTCTCCCATACACCCAAACAGAAGTTAGCACTCTTACTGGATTTCTTCTGCATGCTGCTTAGCTTTATCTTTAGGAATTGGCCTCACATTCTGTTCATCTCAAAGATGGTTGGTTCATCACTTACAGCCATAAATGCCTTAAGGCCAAGTGTTTAGCCCTGCTCATCTGGAAACTACCACAGCCATTGTCAGTACACCTTGCAAAATACACAGTACGGTCTCAGCACTTTCAGAGAAGTGTAGCCATAATGAAGCATGCTACTCGATTCTAGAAAGCACTAAATAAAGAGGAAACACAGACGCACACATGGAAAGCAAAATACACAAAATAATAAAGCAGAAGTATGTTTTCCCCCTATATTAGGGTTCTTCAGAGAAACAGAATCCATAGACCATATGTATACACACACACACACATACACACACTCTGCCAGGTATGGCAGATTGTCGGGTACTGTTTTATTCTGTTGTACATAGGGTCACTATGAGTCAGAATTGATTCAGTGGTACCAAACAACAATGTGTATATGTATATCTATATCTATCTGTATAAATACGGACCTGTATATATTGAAATTCACCCTTCTAAGAGACACTTTCAAAATGTGACTGCACTGTAATGAAATTATCCAATTGCAAGAGAAATTGCTGCACACAGTTGGACTTCTCACTTACTTAAAATTTAGCAGGAATTCTATTTTTAGTTTTTTGAGGTACCTCCATACTGATTTCCATAGTGGTTGCACCAATTTACAGCTCCACCAGCAATGTAAAAGTGTTCCCTTTTCCCCGCAGCCTCGCCAGCATTTGTTGTTGTTTGTTTTATTGATCTTGGCCATTCTTACTGGTGTAAGGTGAAATCTCAGCGTTGTTTTGATTTGCATTTCCC
>VMDO01038202.1:0-13684 GCA_007922755.1 Pedetes capensis
ACTTTGAATTATGGAAACAAAAGCCACTTGTGATGTTTGTGGAATATTCTTTGAAATAGCTTCATGCAATTTTCCCTTTTAAATTGGCAACGCTTTTGGAGAAAGCAGATTATCATTCTTATGCACCAAAATCATGACTTTTAGTTTTCTTTAATGACAAACTTCCAAGTAGAGAAAAATGTATTCCAATGATTTTTGTAATACTTCTTAAAGTTCCTAATAATTTAAGTTGCAAAAATAAAAATACCTCATGGCTCAAAATTATAAATTTAACACTTTTCAATAAGTCTATTTTATCTTGGCCACTTTAAAATTATCTGGATCCTCTACGATTACCACCTAAATAATCCAATTCAACATCTTTCATCTGGATCATTTCAGTGGATGCCTATCTGGTTTTCCTGCTTTGGTCCTGTCATTCTACAGTATAATATCTACAGAGCTGTCAGCTTGATTCCTACTAAATATGAATCAAAGTTTATCAATTACATGCCAAGTATTTTAAATTGTTTTACCATTACACTTAGAATAAACTCCATACTGTTTACTATAGTCTATAGACTATGATGATGATCTTCCTGATACTATGACTTTATCTCTTTCCATTTGCCCCTTTGAACACACTGGGAAATTCATTGTCTTTAGAAACATTTAGAATGTTATTTACTATATATCAAAATGCTTTTAATGTATTTGTGTAACAATTTATTTGTATGCAACAATATATATTGAACATGTATTATGCTAGAATAGTAACCCCAGGGTAAAAGAACATTTGGTGTTTTTGAAGAATGGCTAGAATATCTACATAGCCAAAAGAGAGAGAGAGAGAGAAAGGGAGAGAGTAGTCTGAAAATTCATCAGAGAATTGAGTACTGGAGATGGAGAGGCAATACGTTATATTGGGCCTCATTAGGTCATTGTAAGATTTTTGGATTGTAAAAGTCTCAGTGTTACTCTCTGTGGAGGTTGGACTATATGGAGACAAAGGTGGAGATATAAAAGCTAATTGGGATAGTATAGTAATTCAGAACAATTACAATGATGACTTAGAAAAGAATAGGGTGGTGGAAGTGATGATAAATGATCACCCTTTGGATATATTTTCCAGGAAGAGCCAACTGGATTGCTAACAAGATAGGATATAGGGTCTAAGCAAAAAAAAAAAAAAAAAAAGTTTCAAGAATGACTCCCACACTTTTGGTCTGAGCAACTTGACCAATAGAATCATCTTTAAATCCCAATGGTAAGACAGGAGTAGGGTCATGCATTGATGAGGAAAGATAACAAATTCAATTTTAGACATGCTGAGTTTGAAATTTCTTTTTGAAATCCTAGAGGAAGTGTAAGGTTGGCAGTTGAATAAATATTTGTGAAGTTCAAGAAAGAGATCAAGGCTTGAGCTATGAATTAAGGAGTCATGAGTACTTAGATAAAAACTTAAAGTCATAGAAATCAGAGCATCAAGGGATTGAGTATAAAGAAGTGAGAGGACCAAGAAATGAACCTTGCATTTTTTTTTAACAACTATGGTTTAGCTCGCTTGTAGCCGTAGTCCTGTGGCATCCTATCGCATCAGATCTCGGAAGCTAAGCAGGGTCAGACCTGATTAGCACTTGTTTGGGAGACTGCCTGGGAACACCAAGTGCTACAGGCTTGGGAGATGGACAGGCAAACCACTCCCAAAAATCAATCTGCCATTGAAAACCCTATGAATAGCAGAGAAGCACTGACAATAGTGTTTCCTCTGTTGTATGTGGGGTCACTATGAGTCAGATACTGACTTGATGGCACCTAACAACAACAACTTGGTTTAGCTCAGTTGATAAAGTTCTATTCTCCACTCTCTGAGGCCCTGAGTTTGATCACCAGCACCACAAATTTGGAGACAGACCTGGCAGCCCACTCCTGAATCAACCCTGAAACAATTAGCCATTGCAAACCCTATGAGGAGCAGAAAAACACTGACATAGTGCCAGACATGGCACAGTGTTAAGGAGTGAACAACGTATATCCAAGCAAGGGAAAGTGAGCAACGGTGTCAAATCATGTTGATAGGTCACATAAAACAAAGATCAAGAAGTAAGTGGTAGAGGGACTAGGGTCATAACTCAGTGGTAGTCCCTTTGCCTAGCATGTGGTAGGCCCTGAGTTTTATCCTCTGCATTACCAAATATATAAAGAGAGAGAGAGAGAGAAGAGATGGGGGAGAGAGAATACTAAATGCTGAGTAGAGTAACCCTGATGACTTTGGAAAAGCAGTTTGGGTAGAATGAAGGAGAAAAGGTTGGTTGGATTTGACTTAAGAGAAATTGAGGGAAAAAGAAGTTAATGAGAATGTATACAATCAATAACTTTGGGAAATTTCCTACAAATAGGACCAAAGAAATAGAGGAGATGTTGGTGGGAAAATAGGATCTACAAACGTTTTGTTTCAGTATTTGACAATGAGTAAGATTTTAAAAATTTAGGGGAAAAGAAGAAATATTTGTTGATGTAGGAAAAGGAGGCAATAATTTCTGGATTCCTGACCTGTAAAGATGAGAAGAAGCAGGAGTGGTGCATGTAAGAAAGGGCTGATTTTAGCTGGCAGTAGGGATGATTTCTTTCTAGAAACAGTTGTGCAGAGGAATTTGTGAGTACAACTTCAAGGAAGAAGGTTGAGTAGTTGTGATACAGTGTGGAAGTTCCTTTCTGATTTTATGTTCATATTTCTCAGTGAAGTTGGATACAAAGACATCAGCTACAAGGAGGATGAGTGCAGGTTTGTTGAAATTTTGAAAAGACATATAGCATCTTTCTGGTAGTAAATAAATGAGAAAAATATGCTGTATTTGCTGTGCAGTACTAAACACCTTCTAAGAGTAGCAGTGCCTGTAGCCATACCACTGTGGCATCAGATCTTGTCAAATATGACGAGCTAAGCAGGGTTGGACTTAGTTAATATTTGGATGGGAGACCCCTGGGAAGACCAAGTGCTGCAGGCTTGGGAGAAGGACCTGGCAACCCACTCCCAAAAATCAATATGCCATTGATAACCCTGTGAATAGTAGAGAAGCACTGACAATACGGTTTTGCACATTGTATGTAATTGGACATTGACTGGATGGCACCTAACAACAAGAGAAGCAGTGGTACTCAGGTTGTGGTTCCCTGAATAACACTATCAGAATCACTTGAAGACTTGTTAGGAATATGAATTCCTGGGCCCCACTCCTGTACTATCAAAAAGATAATCCCAGTAGTGGGGGGAAGAAATTGGTGTTTTAAGAAGCTGTCCAGGGGATTTTTGCTGCACACTGGAGCTTGTGAACTACTGGATTAGAGGCCTGCAGCCACAAAGCTAAAGTGAAGTAATTAAACTTGTGTGTGTTTTTCTACAGCAATTTTCAACAACATGGACCAGAGAAACAGGTGGAGAGTTATTTTAACCAAGACTGGTTTCACCAAGCAACAAGGTCAAAATGAACAAAGAGAGAGTTGAATATGTATAGAGGGAAACATTTATATAATTGATTATAGAATTTAAATTGGAAAAGAAGTACAGAGAAAACATCAAAGACATGGAGAAGAATAAAAAAATAGAATCAACAAATCAGAAAATCTGGTGTTACACTAAAGGAAGTGAGTTGGAAAGATCAGAAGTGGTTGTCAGAGAAGGGAAAGTATTAAATTGAGACCAAAAGTTTTACAATTATTGGTCATGAGAATGTTTATGACACATCTGCCCAAGAGAAATATAATGGGAGACAAATACAATTTAAAACTTTCTAGTAACACATTAAGAACTAAAAAGAAACAGTGGACCAGTGCGGGAGGTGGGGGTAAAAAGAGAGGATAACTAAAGGGTGATTATGAACAAAGTACCTGATAAATATTATATGAAAATGTCATAATAAGCCCACCATTCTCTATGTTACTTAAAAACCAAGATAAATGAATATAAATGAGTGAGAGTGCGCCACCAGAAATGTGGAGATTTGCTCTATCAGGGAGTAAAAATTATCAGCTACACAGAACTGGGCTACCAGGAAACCCACCAGCAATTCCTGCAGCATGATATGGATTGCACAGATAATAGAGAGAATCCAAAGGTCAATGATATTGGAAACCAAAAGTGGAGAAGAACTAGAGAAACCACTGCAGATGATCCCCCTTCACCTGGATCACAGAGAATGGAGAGTACACAGCCCAGTGAAAATTTTGTGCTGGTGTCTGGAGCTTGTGGTTCCTTGAGGAGTACAGTCCTGGCAACCTGCCAACATCCTTCCAATAACACACAGGCAGCACTTCCCACAGAGAGCAACTAATGAGTGAGTCCTGGACACCAGGTGCAGCTGGCACCAGCAGCACACCTGCCACTCCCCTGCCATGGAGGTTCTGGCTGCACAGTTTGTGATAGGAGAGTAGTGTGGCATGAATCCCATATGGGAGCACAGGCCTCAGATCCACTTTGGGCAGCATGATATCAACCTACTCACTTCAGTCTGGGATCAGAGAGTGAGAGCACCAGGGCTCAAGACAAGTGAGAGGGCAGAGGGCCGGGCATTGGGATCTGGCTCACCATCATCTGCTGTTGTCCTTTGGGTTGCACTCTCTGAAATGAGATCTTGGTACACAAGTTTCAGAAAGACAATAGGGGACACATTGCTTCTCTGTTAATGCAGGACAGGCAGAGCACCCCACAGGGTGGGTGGCTGAGAGCACCCTGAAACCCAGTCCAGCCCAAGAGACCATTGTGTACTTTCTGTCACCATCCCCCACTGGAGGGATGCTGTGCAGAGACCCCTCCCCCCAGACCTGCCAGCTTTCAATGTGAGAGAGGGTAGGGGAAATCCCTTTACCTACAGCAGAACTGAGAAGTCAAACAAGAAAGCTGTCATCACTGCCTAGGAAATTTTACATAAGAGAAGAATGAAAATGAATCTATAAGCAGAGGCACCAATAGGCAGCAGCAGGTAGAAGCAGATACTGAAGAACATGGGGTAAAGACTCTCACCTAAGGGAAGTGAGGTGGGGCCCTCTCAGATGGTGGTTATCTGTGCCTGGTAGGAGGAAAGGCAGTTAAACCTGAGGTCTTGAGGGAAGAGTCTCTAAGAAGTAAACAAAACAGGACTATGAGGATGTTCAAGTGAGTCATCTGTTCTTTCTTTCATTTTAATTGCTGTTTGACTTTATTATAGCCCTCCGTTTCTTTTTCTTGTTTCCTTTTTTCTATTTTTATCTTCCCTTCATTATTTTCAATATCAGTATACTCCACTTCTTCCTTTTTTTCTTCTTTTTTTCTTTCTTTTTCTGTCCTTTTTCCCTATCTCCTCTCCCTCTTTCTCCCTCAGTAGAGAAGTAGAGATGGTTGCCACCCTGACCCTAGTCCCACTGGAACTGCAAACTGGAGAGAGGGAAATTGAGGTGTGGAGAGTCCAGTGAGTCCACAGTGAAGAGCGACATGAGCTGATGGCTATCTAAATATAGAAGAACCAGTCCAGAACAAGGCTCATCTGGGGTTGAGTAGGGCTGACGATTCAGAGTAATAGTCCCACAGAATCAACAACCTAAGATACATGGTGTAGCCTGTAGATCAGTTAGGCTGGGAATGCAGGGGGTGGAGAGAAACTGAAGGGTCAGTTCTGAATACAGAGTGTGATGCAGAACTTAGACATCAGGCACTGAGGCTGCAAATTACAGGGCAGGGGAGTGGCAGAAAAGTGACAGCAACTCATCATCATCCAAACTCAAAACAACTCCTAGGGAGAACCTCATTATACTTGGAGGAGGTGGAATCTAACTCCAAGACAAAGCAATGTGCAAGCTTCAGGGGAAAAAAAAAAAAAAAAACATGAAACATGAAAGGACATGCTGGATGTAAAGATTCCAGAGACCAAAGCCCCAAAACAGACAGTATCATGGAATCCCAATTTTTGGAGATATCAGAATCAGAATTCAGAATTTTGATTATAAATATGCTAAAAGACATCAAAGCTAACACCACCAGTACTCTTGGTATCTTGGAGAAGAAGGTATCTCATCGGAATCTGTATTCTGCAAGGAGCTAGAGAATATTAAAACAAATCAAGCAGAAGGCAAGCTGAGTGAAATAAACACTTTAATAGAGTCCTCAGCATCCAGACTGGATGAGACTGAACAGAATATCTCATATACAAAAGAAGGGGTATAAGACATTAGTTACTCACAAGCTAAGATGGGGAGAATGATGGAACAGCAACAACAAGATCTCCAAGAGGTTTCAGACAAAATGAGAAGACAAAACCTAAGAATTCAGGGAGTTGATGAAGGATGAGAAAGCAAAACAAGAGGATAAGGAAATTTATTCCAAGAAATATTGAGTATAAACTTCCCAAATCAATTGCAAGAGATGGATACTTATACAACTGAATCATTCAGAATTCCGTACAATGGAGAACAAAACAGATCTTCCCTACAACACATTATTGTACAAATGCTTACCTTAGAGAGCAGAGAAGCAGTTTTTAAACACTGAGGGAAAAGCACCAGCAGACATACAAAGGCAAACCCATTGAAATAATTGCCGACTTCTCCACATCAACATTGACGTCTAGAAAAGCCTGGAAAAATATCATCCAAGTTCTGAAAAAAAACAACTTCTAAACAAGAATATATTATCTGGCAAAGTTATCTATCAAAACAGATGAGGACTACAGGACATTCTATGATATTGCCACATCAAAATGATTTGCAGCCACCAAGCCAGCATTACAGATAACCTTCAATCACATACAGGTGAGATAACCCCACATAGATGATCAAAGAAATGAACAATTAACATGAAATGAAATGAAGAAAGAAATAAGATAAATATGAATCAAAAACAAGGAACAAGTACTGACTGGGTAAATAATAATAAACACTGCTCAATAATTACTCTCCCCCATACATCTGTCAGTTTGTCACACTGTGGGGGTTGTGTGTTGTGATGATGCTGAAAGCTATGGAACTGCTATCTCAGAAACCAGCAGGGTTAGTTACCCATCGTGGACAGGTTTCAGCTGAGCTGCCAGACTAAGACAGACTAGGGAGGATGCAATGGTGAGCCACTCCAGAAACAACTAGCCATTGTAAACCCTATGGTGAGCTAGGGGTGGTGGTGCACACCTGTAATCCCAGTGGATTGGGAGGTAGAGGCAGGAGGATTGCAAGTTCGAGACCAGAGGAAATCTGCCTAATTTGGTATGACCCTGTCTCAAAAAAGTAAAAATAAAAAAAAACTGGGCTGGGGTGCAGCTCAGTGGTCCAGCACTTGTAGAGCATGCACGTTTGAGGCCCTAGGTTCAAGCCCCAATAATGCAAGAAAACCCTATAGATAGCAAAGAAGCACTATCAGATATAGTGCTGGAAAATGAGACCCCCAGTTTGGAAGGCACTCAAAAGACTACTGGGGAAGAGTTGCCCCCTCAAAGTAGAGTCTACTGTGATGATGGAAATGGAGTAAAGCCCCAGAGACCTTCATTTGCTGATGTGGCATGACTCAAAATGAAGAGAAACAACTGTAAACATCCATTAATAATTGAAATATAGAATGTACATAGTATGAATCTAGGAAAATTAGAAATCAATAAAAGAGAAATGGAGCACATAAACATAGACATTCTAGGGATCAGTGAGGGAAAGTGGGCCATTTTGAGTCAGATAATCATATGGTCTAATATGCTGGGAATGATAAACTAAACTGATATGGGATTGCAGTCATCACCAAAAAAAAAAAAGACATTTCAAGATCTTTCATGAAATACAATGTTGTCAGTGATAGAAAAATATCCATACATCTACAAGGAAAGCCAGCTAATATGACTATTATTCAAACTTAAGCACCCACCACTAAGGCCACAAATGAAGAAAGGGAAGATTTATACCAGCTTTTGCAATCTGAAATAGGTCAAACATTCAATCAGGATGTACTGATAATCAATGCTGACTGGAATGCAAAGGTTGGAAACAAAGAAGAAGGCTCAGTAGTTGGAAAATATGGTCTTGGTGACAGACACAAAACTGGAGCTTGCACGATAGGATTTTGTCAGACCAATGACATTTTCATTGCAAATACATTTTTTCAACAACATAAACAGAGACAATACACATGGATTTCATCAGATGGAACATACAGGAATGAGGCTGACTATATATGTGGAAAGAGACAATGGAAAAGCTCTGTATCAAATGTCAAAACAAGACCATGTGCTGATTGTGGATCAGACCACCAACTTCTCATAGCAAGTTCAAACTGAAGCTGAAGAAAACTAGAGCAAGTATATGAGAGCCAAAGTATGACCCTGAGTATATCCCACCTGAGTTCAGAGACCACCTCAAGAATAGGTTTAATGCATTGAACACAAATGACAAGAGATGAGACGACTTGTAGCATGACATAAAATATATCATTCAAGAAGGAAGCAAAAAGTTTTTTAAAGGGCAAGATATAAAGAAAAGATCAAATTACATGTCAAAAAAGGCACTGGAACTTGCCCTTGAAGGTTGAGCAGCTAAAGTAAAAGGAAGACATGATGAAGTGAAGAAACTAAACAGAAGATTTCAGAAAGCAGCTTGAGAAGACAAAAACAAATATTATAATGACATGTGCAAGGAGCTGGATGCAGAAAACCAAAAGGGAAGAACATGCTCTGTGTTTCTCAAGGTTAAGGAAGTGAAGAAAAAATTCAAGTCTCGAGTGGCAGTCGTGAAAGATTCTACAGGGAAAATGTTAACAGATGCAGGAAACATCAAAACAAGATGGAAGGAATACACAGGTGTCCTTATACAAAAGAGAATTGGTAGATGACCAACCATTTTAATAGGTTGCATATGAAAAGGAACCAATGGTATTGAAGGACGAAAGGAATGGAAGCCACCTTGAAAGAACTGGTGAAACACAAAGATCCAGGAATTGATGGGATACCAATAGAGATGTTTCAACAAATGGATGCAGCACTGGACATGTTAACATATTTCTGTCAATAGATTTGGAAAACAACTACTTGACCAACTGACTGGAAGAGATCCATATTTGTGCCTATTCCCAAAATAGGGGATCCAACTGAATGTGATATGTGGAAAATATTGGATAATATCATTAATATCACATGCAAGCAAAATTTTACTAATGGTCATTCAAAAGTGAATACAGCAGTATATAGACAGGAATTGCTTGAAAATCAAGACAGATTCAGAACAGGGTGGGGAACCAGGGACACCATTGCTGATGTCAGGTGGATATTAGCCAAAAGGAGAGAATATCAGAAGATGTTTATCTATGTTTTATTGACAATGCAAATGCATTTGACTGTGTGGATCATAATAAATTATGGACAACACTATGGAAAATGGGAATATCAGCACCTAATTGTATTCATGAGGAATCTGTATGTGAACCAGGAGGCAGTTGTTTGAATAGGACAAGGAAACACAGCCTGGTTTAAAGTTGAGAAAGGTGTGTGTCAGGGCTGTATACTTTCACCATATCTCTTCAATTTATATGGTGAGCAAATAATCAGAGAAGCTTGACTTTATGAGGAAGAAGGAGGCATCAGGATTGGAGAAAGACACTTTAACAACCTGAGTTATGCAGATGACACAACTCTGCTTGCTGAAAGTGAAGAAGATTTAAAACATTTACTGATGAAGATCAAAGATCATAGCCTTCAATATGGGTTATAACTACTCATCAAAAAACCCAAAAATCCTTACAACTGGGCCAGTATTCAACTTCACAATAAGTGGAGAACAGATTGATGTTTTACAAGATTTTGCTTTGTTTGGCTCTATACTCTACACCCATGGAAGCAGCAGTCAAGAAATCAAAAGATGCATTGCTCTAGGAAAAGCTGTGGCAAAAGATCTCTTTAGAACATTGAAAAGCAAAGATGATTCATTGAAGACAAAGGTGTGCCTGACTCATGCCATGGTATTTTCAGTCGCTGCATATGTTTGTGAAAGTTGGGTATTGAACAAGGGAGACAGGAGAAGAATTGATGCTTTTGAATTATGGTGCTGGAGACATCTATTGAATATACCATGGACTGCCAACAGAACCAACAAATCTGTCCTAGAAGAAGTGCAACCAGGGTGCTCCATGGAAGCAAGAATAGCCAGACTGTGTCTTACATGTTTTGGATATGTATTTAGAAGAGATCAGTGCCTGGAGAAAGACATCATGTTTGGGAGAGTAGCAGGTCAACAACAACAACAACAACAACAACAACAACAATGAAAACCCTCCACCAGATGGTTCAACATATGAAAATCGATTAATGTAATTCAACATATCAAGAGGCTTGCAAACAAAAATAATATGATCATCTCAATCATTGTTCAGTAGGTATTAGACAAAGTGCAACACTTTTTCATGACAAACGCCTTGGAGAAGATATGCATGACAGAAGAATAATGGCTATTTATTTCAGACCTACAGCCAACATCATATTAAATGGAGAAAAATTGAAACCACTTTCTCTAAGACCTGGAACAAGACAAGGATGTCCATTCTCTCCTATGTTATTTAACATTGAGATTGAAGTCCTAGCCAGGGCAATTAAACTAGAGAAAGAAATCAAAGGAACACAGATAAAGAAGAGGTCAAATTATACTTACACTCGGATGACATGATACTTCACCTAAAGGAGCACAATATCTCTTCTAGAAACTTTTTAGACCTAATTAACTCCTTTATGAAATTGGCAGGATATGAAATTTACACCCCAAAATCAGGAACCTTCCTTTAACCAACTGTGACCAGGAAGGGTAGGAAATTAAGGCTAAATCCCTTTTATGATAGCCCACCAAAAACTTAAGTATTTAGGGATCAATCTAATCAAAGATTTTGAAGATTTCTGCATGAAAAACTTGAAAACATAGAAGAAAGAAAACACAGAGGACACTAAAATGTGGAAGGACCTCCCCTGCTCATGGATTGAGAGAATAAATAATGTAAAAATGGCTATACTACCAAAGAAATCTATAGTTTAATGCAATACCTATTAGAATTCCAATGACAATCTTTCCAGAAGTAGAAAAAATAATTCAAAAATTCATATGGAAACACAAAAGACCACATATAGCCAAAACACTCTCAAGCTACAAAACTAGTGCAGGTGGGATCAGAGTCTTTGACTTTAAACTATACTACAGGGATGTAGTAGTGAAATCAGCTTGGTACAGGCACAAAAAGAGGCCTGAAGACCAGTGGAACAAAATTCAGGACCCAGAGATACACCAATCCATTTATAGCCCCCTAAAATTTGACAAAAGAGCAAAGCAGACAAATTGGAGGAAGGATAGCCTCTTCAACAAATGGTGCTGGGAAACTTGGATTTCCACCTACAGAAAAATAAAAGCAGACCCACACCTCTTAATATGTACAATAGTTAACTTGAATGGATCAAAGACCTCAACATAAAACCAGAAGCATTGAAATTATAAGAAGAAAAGATATGCAATATGGTCCATCATATAGGCATAGGAAAGCATTCATTAATAAGATTCCAATTGTTCAGGAAATTGCACCAAGAATAGATAAATGAGATTACATGAAGGTTAAAACCTTCTGTACAGGAAAGGAAATAATCAAAAGAGTTAAGGAAGAACCCACAAAATAGGAGGAAATCTTCATAACCCACACATCTGACTGAGGACTAATTTGCAGAATTTACAAAGAACTGAAGACAGCAACTCAAGAAAATAATAAATAATCCAAAACACAAGTGGGCAAAGGAAGTGAATAGACCGTTCTCAAATGAAGAAGTTCATAAGCCCATGAAACACATGAATAAATGTTCAATATACCTAGCCATCGTTCTTGTTGTTAGTTGCTGTCCAGTTGATGTCCAACACATAGTGACCCTACATAAAACAGTTGAAACACTATTGATAGTGCTTTCTCTTCTATTCATAGGGTTTTCTGTGGCTAACATTTTTGGGGGGAGTGTGTTGCTGGGTCCTTCTCCCAAGCCTGCAGCACCTGGTGTTCCCAGGCAGACTCCCATCCAAGTACTAACCAGGTCCGACCCTGCTTAACTTCTAAGATCTGACAGGGTTGGATACCACAGTGGTATGACTTCAGGCCCTAACCATTAGGGACATGCAAATCAAAACAACTCTGAGATTCCACCTTACTCCAGTAAGAGTGACCGAGATCAATAAAACAAATAACAAACACTGGTGAGGTTGTGGAGAAAAGGGAACCCTCTTACACTGTTGGTGGAGCTGTAAATTATTTAATTTACTTTGAAAATCAATATGAAGATACCTCAGTGTGGGGCGTTGCCCTGCCGCTGGACTCGCTCCAGCTGTGAGCAGGGACCAGCAGCTAAAGTCCAGTCTTCTGGTGAGGGGGAGCTGGGCACCCAGGAGCCACGCCACCCAGAATGGAGGCTTATGTCCACGGCTGCTCTGTGAAGCCTTGAAAAAGGCAGGCTCAGAGGCTTCTGCCCAGGGTGGCTCCTTGCTTCTTTTCTTCCCAATGAAGGCGTCAAGTGCTCTGCTCAACAGCTCTTTATTTCTTCCTTGTCTGTCCTGGTCAATGGAATGGACCCAGACTGCTCTGTGTATTGTCCTTATATACTCTTTTGGGGCTTGCTGGGGAACAATCAGAGGCAGTTACCTCATACGGTTTTCAGCCAATCAGAGGGGATATTCAAATTTGGTTTTGTAAAAGTAGCCAATCAGGGGTGGTTCCAGAACGGTCCAATCAGGAGCCGTTCTGGGGTTTGGAAACAGCCAATCAGTGTCAAGGGGTCGGAGGCAAGGGAATAGATGCCAGAGCCATCTGGGGGGGGTTCAATGACCCTGAGTTCCAGGATGTAGGACAAAGGTGACTGCCTGGGGAACAAGTCACAGTCCTCCAAGGGAGCCTAGATAGGCCCTAGGGCAAACTGCCTCTCTAGGCAGTGCCCTACACCTCAGAAATTTATAAATAGAACTGCCATATGACTCAGTTATACCACTACTGGGAATATACCCAAAGGGAGATGAGTCATCATACCATAGAGACATCTGCATCTCCATATTCAGTGTAGCACTTTTCACAATAGCATGGATATGGAATCAACCAAAGTGCCGATCAGAAGAAGAATGGATAAAAATTTATGGTACATATATACAATGGAATATGACTTAGCAATAAAAAAAAGAAATAATTTCTTTTTCAGCAAAGTGGATGGAATTAGAGAATATCTTAAGCAAATGAACACAAGCTCAAAAAGCAAAATACTGTATGTTCTCACTCATATGTGGAAGATGAATCATATTTAAAGGAAGGAAAAAATCCTATACATGAATTGAAACAAAAAATACACAATTAAACTTCATGTAGAAAGGATAATTTAAGGAATGGAAAGAAGGAAAGAGGGATCTAGCACAGGGAAGTGAAGACTGGAGAAGATGGGAGGAGAAGGAGGATCATTGAGGAGGGATGAAGGGGCAGAGGTCAATCTCAATAAAAACAGCACAATTTTATGGGTATATTGGAAAAATTGGGGAAGATAGAAAAAATAAAAACTACTAGAATAGCTAAAATAAAAAAAATAATAATACCAAATGCTGGCAATATTGCAAACAGACTAGATTACTCATGTAATACTGTGAAGAATGTAAAAGTGTAGACCACTATAGAAAAAAGTTTGGACATATATCAAGACCAGGATGCATATATGTTGAT
>VMDO01038203.1:0-13681 GCA_007922755.1 Pedetes capensis
TAGGGTTGCTTTGAGTCAGACACTGACTTTAGGGCACCTAACAACAACAAATATATATATATATATATATATATATATATATATACATACATACATACATGGCCTGCAGCTGTAGCCCTGTGGCATCCGATCCCGTCAGATCTTGGAAGCTAAGCAGGGTCAGGCCTGGTTAGTACTTGGATGGGAGACTGCCAGGGAATACCAGGTACTGTAGGCTTGGGAGAAGGACCTGGCAATCCCCTCCCAAAAATCAGTCTGCCATTGAAAACCCTACACAGGGTCGCTATGAGTCGGATATCGACTTGACGGCACCTAACAACAACAAATACATACATATATATATATATATATATATATATATATATATACACACACACACACATATATATATGCACACATATATATGTGTGTGTATAATATGTATATACATATATACATATATATTATAGAGAGAAAGCAAGAGAGAGAGTGAGAGAGAGAGAGGGAGGGAGAGATTGGGCATAGTGACACATGACTATAATCCCAGCAACTCTGGAGGGTGAGGCAGGAGGATGGAGAGTTTGAGGAAAGAGGCAGCCTGTTCAACTTAGTGAGATCCTGTCTCAAAATAAAAAATAGAAAGGGTCTGGAAGCGCAGCTCAGTCAGAGCACTTGCCTAGCATGGCAAGGCCCTGGGTTCAACCTCTGAGAACTGCATTTAAAAAAAAAAAAAGACATGTTGTCAAGCAAGTACCACTGTGAATAACTAGGGATTAGCCAGGCTAGGGAATTCTGGGAACCAGTGTCTAATGTGCCTAGGTATCATTCCATCATTCCAACCCTAGGACAAGAAGTGGCTAATCCAACCAATGGGTTGGGAAGCTGGAATATTTATACAGCAATTATTATCCCTTAGAGGTTGAGGATTTCAGGGAGCATGCTAATTCTCTATTGCTTCTAACCCAGAGTAGACTCTGGTAGCTAAAGTAAAAGGCCTCAGGCAAGGAGATGTAGATGTTGGCAGTTGGAAATCAGGCATGGGTATATCGCCATGGGAAGGCCTGAGTGGACACAACAGTGTCAGTTCCATACCAAATCAACAGTTCTGATAGTCAGGATTGTTGTTGTTGTTGTTAGGTGCCATCGAGTCAGTATCCGACTCATAGCGACCCTCATAGGGTTTTCAATGGCTGAGTGCTTCGGGATTGCCTTGGGAGTGGACTGCCAGGCCCTTCTCCCATTTTTGCGGTGCTGGGAATTGAACTCAGGGCCTCAGAGACTGCAGCACAGTGCTCTACCCACTGAGCTAAATCCCAGCCCCAGTAGTCAGGATAGTGTCCTATAAATAGATATCTCAATGTCTAGCCAATTGTGTTCACCATACAGAACTAATAAGAACCATTAATAGGCAAGTCTATTACTCACTTTTACAGAACACATGTCCCTCAAAAGTTTAAGTAGCTAGCTAATGGTTTAGTATTGTAAGCTTTAGAATACTGTTCTCCTAATTAAAAGCCAAAAATGTAGCCAGGCACAGTGACACCCTCCTGTAGTCCCAGCAACTCAGAAGGCTGAGGCAGGAGGAGCACAGGTTTTAGGTCACAGATAGCCTGGGCAACTTAGCCAGACTCTGCTTCAAAATAAAAAGAAACAAACAAACCAACAGTAAATAAATAAATGAAAAGCCCCAATGCTACTTCTTCATTCCCAACCCTTTTAAGTACACTAGCACAGATTTATAAACCAATTAATCGATGATAGCATCTGAAATACTTGAAAATGATAATCAGCCTCACCAAATTTTGTATCTATTGTTAGTTAACATCCACTGACTAGTAAAAAGGGATTTCCTGACCCAACTCTAAATTCTATTTAAAATATAGGGATAACTGAATCTCTCTCAATGCAATAACATTAATCAGATTTTAGCAAAAACAAATATTCTTAAAATGCACCAAGAAAGCAAATTATTTAAGGAAGCCACTGGTGAAAGCATTTTCTGAAAATTTTAATAGTTATCTAAGATATGTATTGCATGGGATTTTTTTATGATTATTCTTATGAGTTTGTTTTAAAAAACTATTTATGGATATTCATTTTTCTTAAAGCAAAGCAGCTACTTTTTATACATAATACCAGTAATACATCACTGTTACAATATTTACACTGATTATTAGGCCTAAACAAAACAATGCAATAGATCTCATTTTTGTAAAAGAAATACTTATATTAACCTTATATTTTATTTCTATTTTTGTGAACTGTTATTAAATATTAAATTGTATTCTAAAATGTAATCTTTGGCTACATTTCTATACTACCTTAGTTTAGAAATTTCATTCCCCTGACCACTAGAAATTCTGTAATTGTCTTTTATTTATCTTTATTGATTTATTTTTATATTTTACAGTACTCGAGGGTTGAACCCAGATCCTCTCACATACTTTGCAAGTTCTATACCATTGGGCTGCACCCCTAGCCTATTTTTAATTTTTTTTTACATTAGTCAGGATCTTGCTAAATTACACAGGCTGCCTCTAGCCTTGAACACCTCTGGAGGAATTGGCATTACAGGTGTAGGCTTGTAATTGTCTTTAAATTCATTCTTACTTGAGGGGAAGTCATCAATTTAAAACTGCATTGTCATTACGCACAGTGGGAGTGAGGGAAATACCGTAGTAAATTGAACTTGTTGCATCTTTCTGTATTTCACAAGTTTGAAAGTTGGAGGTGCAAGAAACTATTGATCAGAAGGATTCTTATGGTCAGTGTCTATTAGAAATTTATCAGTAGTAAAATGATAAATAAATTCTCACTCCTCATCTTGATAATATCAGTCACATAGGAGGAAAATTTGAATTAAGGAGGTGGGTGACTTTGGAACAGAACATTCTGAAACTTAAGGCAAATCTGGGTAAATTGTTAAATGTAGGTGGTAATTTATAATTACAGTAGTAGCACCATAATACATCCCTAAGAAAGGAAAGATGATAACGCTAATGATAGCTAGAGCTATATTTGTTCAATGCTTATACTGTGACTGATATGTCTCTAAGCACTTTATGTGAATTAACTCATCTAACTCTCCTAACAATCTATGAAATGGGCACGTGGGTATCATCATTTTACAGGTAAGGAAACTGAATATTATGACCTGACTGAAGCCCGTTTGGTCAACTTTAAGTTCTTTGAGGTAGATATTATCATGGCAAATAGTTAAAGATAAAAGCAACAGACTTTTCCCTCACCATCTCACTATCGGGAACTTTAAAAACAAGTTTGATGCTTGTACAACAATATTCATAGCAGAATCATTTGCTAAAATCAACAAGTGGAAACATCCTAATTGAATGATAACCTATGAATCAACAAAGAAAATGTGGTACACACATACAATATAGTATTATTCAGATATAAAAATGAATAAAAATCTGATGTGTTATAATAGCCTGAAGCTGCACCACTGTGGTGTCCTATCCTGTCAGATCTGCTAAGCTAAGCAGGGTCGGGCCTGGTTAGTACTTGGATGGGAGACCACCTGGAAACACCAGGTGCTGTAGGCTTGGGAGAAGGATGTGGCAACCCCCTCCCAAAGAATAATCAGCCATTGAAAACCCTATGAATAGTAGGGAAGCACTGACAATAGTGTTATGTCTGTTATATGTAGGGACGCTATGAGTAAACATTGACTCAATGGCACCTAACAACAACAATGTGTTATAATATGGAGAAACCTTGAAAGCATTACACTTTGCAAAATAAGCCAGAAACAGAAGGACAAATATTACATGATTTCACTTATATATTGTTTTTGTTAGGTGCCATTGACTCGGCCCTCATAGGGTTTTCAATGACTGATTATTTTGGGATTACTTCAGGAGTGGATTGCAATGTCCTTCTGTTTTTGTGGTGCTCAGATCAAACCTGAGTCCTCCGAGAGTGCAGCACAGCACTCCACCAACTGAGCTAAATCACTTATATGCAGTATCTAGAGTCAGCAAATTCATAGAGACAGAAAATAGAATAGAGGTTACCAGGTAATTTGAGAGGGGGAGATGAAGGATTATTATTTAGTGACTACCAAGTTGCTGTTTGGGATGAAGGAAAAAGCTCAGGAAGTAAATGGTGGTGATGAGTATATAATATTGCAAATGTAATGATGCTACTGAATTACATAATCAAAAATTGTGAATTTTATATTATATGTACTTTAGCACAATAATTTTTAAAACATTTGTAAGCAAATATTTATTAGTAGGTAGGCACAAAAATACTTTAGGCAACCTGCCCTCTAAGCTCAATAAAATCTCAGGTATTAGGTCTTTGGATATGTTGCATAAAAAATCTCCTACCATATGTTACATAAAAAAATCTCCATAGGAGGACAAAAAGTCTGGAATGAGGGCTCCAATAAATTTATGGGCAGTATCAGGTAGAAAAAATGCTATGTATTATTAGCTAGACAGAAGCAAATTTCAAAATCAAGCCTTGCGGACAGTCTGAAAAACCAAGTGTTCACTTGATCCTTCTATCTCATTCATTTAAGAGTGTATAGGAGGGATTTGAAACAGTTTAATCTATCAACCAATTCTGAATATTTGTGTGTCAGGCAGGTTCCTGACCAAAACCCATATGGCACAGTCAAATTTGGTAGATTGGAAGAGTTTAAGAAAAGGACTTCTTCATTATCAAATGTAAACATTTGGATATGAAGTTTTAATAATCAAACTTCATAGAATATAACTTTCTATGTATTTATTCAGTGTTTATATATGAAAAACTTATATTTACACATATTAAATTCAATATAATATTTAAAAAGCATAAAATATAAAGTTTCAAGTTATGTTCCAGATACAATTTGTGTAATTTAATAATTTCATATACATGTTGAAATGTATGGGATTTGAAGGTTAAATTGGGTTTTGGGTGTTAACCAACACATTGATATTTTTGACTCAGCTGAATTATATTGAAATTTAAAATAAACCTGTTAGTAAGTAAAGCATTACTACTGATCCTGATATTTCACCTTCTTTTTCAGCAGGTCAGGGAGGCAACCACTGTTAGAATTGAGGGAAACAATATTAGCAAAGGAAATAGGCATTCTTTTGTCCCGAAAGAATTTTTCTTCTTCTATTTTGGGAGGAATTAGGGGAGAGGTAAAATATCATTTCATATTGCTTCTTCTAGGATCTTTTACCTAACTCTGATCATTCCTTTACAGAGTCTCCCCTAAGCACTGATGCTGTCATCTTCTACTTTGTAAAGATGTACACCTCTGACATTTGGCTTATAAGTGTTGTTTAGTATTTTTCTTAGGTATATTTGTTTTGCATCTCCAACTATGCTGTTGGTCCTTGAGGGGATGTGCCTGTTATTTTGTATTCCTATACCATTTTGTAGGCAGTTGGTTCTCAGTAAGTGCTAGTACGCTACACTTTGAGGCTTCAAATGCACAGAAAGCACATACACATTCATGAGTTGTTAGGTGGCATTGAGTTGGGTCTGACTCATAGCTACCCATATAGACCTTCACTTTAGCCAGAGAAAGAATGGAACAACTAAGTTTCCAAGTGTAAGTGCTTTGTACCCTTGCACCTCAAATTCTGAACCTTCACTTATAGGAAAGGATTTGTGTTTTGCCCTGACCATTATTTTGGTTGTAGGATAGCCTTAGGGGCTGAGCACAGGAAAGATGAGGCCAAGAAAATTCTACATACTATTTTGGGCCAAATGCAAAGGAAAAGTGGGAATTAAAGATGGAGTCGTATTGTTCAATGTTGCTGCTCCTGTGATATATTCTATTTGTGACTGAGAAAAGAAGAATGTAGATATGTACAGAATATTGTTGGTGTCTGAAAACCATGATCCATAAGCCAAATCCAGCTTATAGCCTGTTTTCATAAATAATGTTCTAATGGATCATAGCCATATTCATTTGTTTATATATTGCTTATGGTGGCTTTTGAGCTCTATGCTTAATTGAACAGTATGACAGAGATTGTAGAGACTACAATAACTATTTACTATACAGACCTTAACAGAAAAGGTTTCCTGCCTCCTAGGTCCACAAAATTGTGTGCAATTTTTTGGTTGTTTTTTGGTTTTATTTTTGTTGGTTTTTTGGGGGAAAGGGCTTTATTTTGTTTTCTTTAGGTAACCATCCTGATTTTTGAACATTGTTTTAAAATAGTTAAGTAATTAAACTTAAAATGGTTGGTTTATCTTATATCAGAAATGATTAGGAGTGCTTTTGAGTTCACGCTTTTGAGTTCATGATTCCTTTGTGGTATGATTTGAAGTGCGTACCTGTCCCCCCAAACATGTTCCATCTCCTGGTAGAATTTGATGAACTTACCACTACCGTTGTGTTCAATTTAGACCAAATCTTTTAAAATAGAAATGCACTTGAAGGAAGATGCTCATTAATGTATTACTGCTCCTTTCCCTCCCCCGTGTGTGTGTCTGTGTGTGTGTGTATGTGTGTGTGTGTATAAATTCATATCCTACTTCTTTTTCCTGTAAGATAAGAAAAATAACAAAGAAATCAGTAGAAAAATTGAAGGTCGATCTCAAAATATGAAAGAAACTGTAAAGAAGGAATGGAACTGATACCACATATTATTTCATTCAACTTCACAACAATCCTGTGAGTTTAGTGTAATTATCCCATCCATAAAAAGTAACTGAGTCTCAAAGAATCTAAGTGAGTTGTCTAAGATTAAACAGGAAATAAATGGCAGCCATGGCTGGTGGCCCATGGCGGGGATTACATGCCTGTAATCCCAGAAATTCAAGATAAGATCACAAGTTTGAGGCCAGAGGCAGCCTGCACAGTTTTATGAGACTCTGTCTCAAATAAAAAGGGATTAGGGGTGTGGGTTGGTGGTAGAGCACTGCCTTGCATGCAAGGGCATGTGTTCAACCCCGTAGTACTGCAGAAAAAGAAAGCAGCAATGGTCTTCTAATTCTCACTCTAAATTTGAGCTTTTTTCCTATGATAATCCATTGCCTCTCCAACACCTTTGCCATTTGCTTAGAGGCTATCATGCTAACAATATAATTTCCTCTCTCCTAGAAATATAACTCCCTTCTGGAACTTAGAACCACTCCCATTAGACTTGTTACTGCTATTTGGTCCCACTCCAAATCTCCAACTCAAAATCAAATTTCCCAAATTTAAAGATGTTTCTCAATTTGTCTAGATATTTATTAGTTATTAGTCAACCCACTACTAAGCTAATAGCCACTCATAATCTGTTTTTATCAAAAGTGAAATGGGATACTGTTCCATGTTATAATACAGGAGCTACAAAACTTGAGTTAAAATCAAGCAAGCCATCTTTTTCATGTAACTAAGTCTCACAATTAAGAATGTATAATAATTAACAACAACAACAATAATTAGTTTTAAATTGGAGTAAATCATCAAAGAAAGTTAGGTATCCTGGGAGTTATTTACATGTGAACAGATGCCTATGGAAGTTAAATGGAGTGTGGAAATTTCACAGCATGCTGTTGTAGAGGAGATGAATTAATAAAATGATCACATCTCATGTTATATCTGGTATGAAATAGAATTTTTTATATATTTTCAAAGATTCCTATTTTCACTAGTAGTACATAAGAGAAAGTTCGAATAGTTGTTTTGATAAGTATGATCACAAAGAATACCAATACAAACAAATATATCTAACCTCAGTAGCAAATAAAAATAGCTTAATATACATACTTAGGAAAAAATCAGCAAGAATAATCTGTAAATGTCCAAAAATAATAGCATATACATCATTGATAAGCCACTATTAAAACCAGAAGGATGCCTCATAAGACACTGAGCCCCTAATTTCACGTAGGATCACATATCCACACCTAGGCAGATGATTGCTATAATGGTAGCAAACACAGCAGCCTATCAGACACTTCTTTGACTTAATTGGGCAACATAATCTCAGTTTAAGCCCTTTAATCTGCTCTGTTTTCAGAGATTTACAGCCATCTAGAAAAAGCTGCAGTCTTACAGGGTTAGATCCAACTTGCTATATTGTCTCTAGTTTACTTTCTAATACCTCGGAGTGGTATTTCATCCTACACTATTGGTTAACTTTGAAATGTCCTAATTAGGTATTCACACTTTAGGTATGGTTCATTAACATCTGAATGGTCTAATTAGAGTATGCTTTTCTAATTAGAGTATGTTTTGGTTCTATTGTTTCATATCAGAAAAACACAAGGTTTAAAAATTTACATATTACCCATTGGGAATTACTTTTCTTGGTGAAATAAATCATATGTTAATATAGACCCTGGTTACAAAGAAAGGACAGGCACTTCTGGCCCTATGTGAAGAAGGCAAAATTCTGAGTAGTCTATGCCTCTAATTGGTCAAGTGTGCTACTTTTAACAAATATTCTGTGGTTTCCCCTGCCCCAAGTTTAGCTGAATCTAGCCACTAGAATGTAGTTCATGTGCATAAGGGAGACTGAAAAGGCAGATAACTAGAACTTCATGAATTTACAAGGACAGCTCCTGTCTATTCACTACTAAATGCTAGCATGTCTGGCAGAATTTGGTGTGAAATGTAGGGAAGGAAAACTTCCCTCTACCTCCTTAGGCTCTGTAGCTGGGCCTGAAAGTTAAATTGACATAGGACAAATTAAGAGGAGAAAAGCACCTGATTTTGCATACTATTTCTATGTGCACACAATAGTCGTCATAGGAAAAATGAAGAACCAAAGCAGCAGGTGCAAGAAACAGTTTGTATAGTTTTTAACCAAAGCAATGATACATTTGTGGAGAAGTGACACGACAAAGTTTTAGGTTGAGAACAGTAAATTTTAACTGACTAGGAAAAATATGAAGGACATTAACTTAAGGTAAGATTTTTTTTTTAGCAGATTTGTTTGCGTAGTTCCACTTCAGTTTGGTCTCCCAGTCTCCAGTCTCTTGAGATAAGAATGTTCTCTTCCTGGTACAGGGGCAGGGCACCTTTCTCAAGGGAAATTTATTGACCTGCTTTTCAGTAGAAAGGGGGAGGTCAGACAAGCCTCCCTGCATCTGCTGTTTTGCAAGTGTCTTCAGCTCAAAATAATCAATATACCAGAGCAGCATATTTTGGGGCAGCATGTTCTTATCTCCCTCAGAGACATTGCTTTAATTGTCATCTACCTCCTGCAAGTTAGGATGCAGAGAAGGCAGCGATGACATAATCCTGCCCTTTTTAAATAGACTTTGAATTGCGCATTGTCACTCACACATAAGAATGGAGAAGAAAGTAACATCAAATACTTTATTTTAAAAACCTGTTAGGATATGGAGGTTTACATATCTCTGGCAAAAATATCTAGCAATGAAGACAACACTAAAGTGGTTAGTTTGTAACAATGCCCCAATTAATTCCTATGTCCACTGTTTTTATAGCCCTGTAATTGGTATGCTGTCCTATTGCTTCTTCATATTTTAATCCTTAATCCAGAATATTCTAGTGGATAATGATCCTTGAATGCTACACTTTTTCCTTCAGATTCCAGGTCCTTATGGAATGGAATGACTGCTATAACAAAGTACCACAAACTGAGTTGTTTAGACAACAAAAATTTGTTTTGTCACAGTTCTGGAGAGCAGAAGTTTAAAGTCAAGGAATCAACATGGTCATGCTTCCTATAAAACCTGTTGGTCATAATCCTTCCTTGTCTCTTCTAGCTTCTGGTGTTTGTGGCAATCATCAAAACCACTTCTCTTATAGATCTCTGCTTCTGTTGTCACATGGCCATCTTCCTTCTGTGTCTGTGTCTTCATGTAGCATCCTCCTTTCTGTGTGTGTCTGTGTCCAAATTTCTCTCTCTTCTTTTGGTACTTGAGAGTTGAACCCAGCACGTATCACATACTTTGCAAGTGCCCTACCACTGGGCTGCACTTTGAGCCCATTTCTTATTTTTTTATCTTGAGAGAGGTTCTTGCTAAATTACACAGGCTGTCTCTGGTCTCAAACTCAAGATCTTCCTGCCTCCTAAATTGCTGGGATTATAGGTGGGTCACACAGCTTCTGGCTCAAATTTCTCTCTTTGTATAAGGACACCAGTCATTTCTAGACTACAGTCCAACCTAATGACCTTATCTTTATCTTGATTATATCCTCAAAGACACTACTTTGAAATAAGTTCTTGTCCACAGGAACCAGGGATTATGACCTCAATAAATCATTTTTAGGGAACAGAACTGAACACTTTACAGTTACCGTATCATTCATTGTTCAGTGTTTAGCACTTCTGAGAGTAGAGAGATATACATTACTAGCAAATATACTAGAATAATAGGTACAAAATGGCACTGTCTAAGATAGAGTGGGACATGACAGAACCTGGCCAGTTTCTTCTGTGTTCCTTCCCATGTTGGCTTACAAATTAGGTAATCTCCAGTCTGGCTGTGTCCTAGTTCATATTTATGTATATGTTTTCCTGTAAAGGGCTAGACAGTAAATATTCTAAGCACCATGGGCTATAGACCCTCTGTTTTAATTACTCCTTTCTAGACAATACTCAAACAAAGATGTTACTGTATTTCAATCAAATGCTGCTTACAAACCAGTCTCCAGGAGCATTTTGCCTGAGGGACAAAGTTTTGTAATGGTTACCTAGACCATAAAATGGGAGGGAAAGAGGATGCTCTGTGAAATCATGGAAGGGTTCTTTATATATTCAAAAGATGAATCCTTTCGTTGTGTTATAGGTTAAATTGTTTCCCCACCACAATTCATAAGTTGAAAACAAACAAAAACAAAAACAACTCTATGGTGGCACACAATTGTAATCTCAGCACCAGGAGGCTGGAGCCATAGGATCTATGAGAGTTCAAAGCCATCTTGGGCTACACAGAGTTCCAGGCCAGCCTGGGCTACATGACAAGAAGAAAAATACAAATAAACCAACTCTTCTGGTACTTTGCTCTTGGATATTTAGCCTCTTAAATTGTAAAACACATTTCTCTTGTTTAAGCCACCCAGTATGTGGCATATTGTTACAGAGCCATGGCAAAGTAATACATTTTGTGTTTTCTACATTTAAATTTTGATCTGTTTTTAATTAAGACTTATGTAAGGTATAAACTGTGCATGCAACTTTATTTTCCCCAGATTTCTAGCTAGTGTCTTCTGTTTTTCTCATCACCAGTTTATAATGCCATTCTTTTCATATTGTAAAGTTCTATATGTAAATTTCTCTCTCTAAATTCCTATTCCAGCCTTTCTTTTTACTCCTGTGGTAATATTACACAATTAGAATTACTATGTCTTTTGGCATATGCTTGCTAGTGTGAGTAGTCCACATTGCTTTTCTTGTATTTCTTTGTTGTTTGTTTTAGAGTCTTTCTATATATTATTTTTATGTATATTTATATTAAATTTATCTTTTATCAAAATATTACCATGTACTCCATAAATATATGAAACTATTTTGATTAATTAAAAAGATTTGCCTTATTCCCCATCCCAAAAATATCTTACTGAATCATCTTATTGATGTTACTCATTTTAAGTGTTTTTTATTGGACTTTCCAGATATAACATTGTATCATTTGCAAATGATGATAATTTTATTTAAAAACTCATTTTTCTAGTTGAATTGCATTGATGAATATCTCCCATAGGGTTAAATACTGATGGTGAGAATATGAATCTCTACCTTAGCCCTGACTTTAGTTTGAATTGTTTTTGTTGTTGTTGTTAGGTGCCGTCGAGTCGAGTCCAACTCATAGCGACCCTCATAGGGTTTTCAATGGCTGGCTGTTTCGGGATTGCCTTGGGAGTGGATTGCCAGGCCCTTCTCCCATTTTTGCGGTGCTGGGAATCGAACTCGGGACCTCAGAGACTGCAGCGCAGCGTTCTACCAACTGAGCTAAATCCTAGCCCCTGAATTGTCTTTAGGGTGTCTTCATTGGTTCCAGGGGTGGGTTGAGATAGATAATTTTTTTCACAATAAGACATACACATTACATATGGACCCATCATTTGTGAGCGCCTACTGTATACTAGGTGATGTTCAAGGTGCTTGAGAGTCTTTAAAAGCCCAAAATACAAAATCCCTGCACTTTTGGTACTTGCATTGCAGTGAAGTCTTCAGGTAGATACTTGCTGTTCTCTCCTTTCTAGTGAAGGCTGTATTTTTCAGTATTCATGCAGGCAGGCAGGGCACCAGCTGAACTACATACAATGGAATGTAAGCATGAGTGACATGTATCCCTTATAAATTGAAGCAAATAAGAGGTGTGGACCTGCTCTCTTTCTCTTTGTTCATTGAATAGCCAGATAGAGGTGGTTCTATGATTGATTCCAAACATATCCTGGGGGACAGCATGTTTTTAAAGGGAAAAGTGCCTGGATTCTTGCTTAGTACTTGGAGATGGAAAGTAAAAATAACTATATAAAATATCAATGACTTTTGTAGAATGTATGAAAACAACAGCTACGTAAAAATGCAAAAGTAAAAATAATTTTCTTTATAGTACTGCCAAGAAAGAAAAATGAACTAGTAATATACCTAAAGAAAAATGCTGAGGACCAATATGAAAAAATCATACTTGAAGAACAGAAAATGAAACAAAACAAAAAAATCCTAAATAAACAAATAAAAAGATGTCATCTTCTTGAATTAAAAAAAAAAACCTCATAAATAAGAATCACTTGAAAATATGTGTGTACACTGTAGGGTGATCAAATTATCCTGGTTTGCTCAGGATTTTCCTGGTGTTAGCATCGAAAGAATCACATCCTGATAAACTCACCAGTTCCAACTAAGAAGAGAGAATTGGTAATCAGTAGTATTAGAGTATTTGCTATAGTACTCTTTGCATGAGAAAAAGACTAAAACAACACAAAAGTTCACCAAAAGCACACTGTTTAAATAAACATGAGAGACCTATATATGATGAGGTACTCTACAGCAGGGTGGGAGATAGTGTGTGCAGAGGGGGAAGGAATAAGTTTTACTATAGATTTATCAGATTTGGTATATAAAATGGAAAGGGAATACCAGAGCACCTAAGACAGACAGACAGACAGACAGACAGACAGACAGACAGAAAGAAAGAAAGAAAGGAAGAAGGAAAGAGAAGAAGGAAAAATGTCAGAAGAGAATTTTAACTATACAAATGTTTTATAAGTTGTTGTTGTTAGGTGCCGTCGAGTCGGTACCCAACTCATATCGACCCTCATAGGGTTTTCAATGGCTGACTGTTTCGGGATTGCCTTGGGAGTGGATTGCCAGGCCCTTCTCCCATTTTTGCGGTGCTGGGAATTGAACTGGGGTCCTCAGAGACTGCAGCTCAGCACTCTACCAACTGAGCTAAATCCCAGCCCCGTTTTATGAGAGATTGAATAAAATATAATTTACATATTTACTTATACTTTCCAAAATACATAATTATTTAATAAAGAATAAGTTTAAAGGGAGAAGGAAAAAATGGCTGAAGAGACAGGGATGGGAACTAGGCCTAGGAGAATATACACTATTTTATAATTTTAAGTTAGGAGCCATGTAAATTTTAAGAAATATTAAATTAAAAATTAAAAAATGAAATTTGTGGAAATATGAAAGAAACTGAAACAAGTGGCCTATATATCAGGTTGCTGCCATAACTACACAAAGAGGATTTATTTCAAGTAACTTAGAAACACAAAATTTTGATCAAACGTCCCTAGTGGGAT
>VMDO01038204.1:0-13680 GCA_007922755.1 Pedetes capensis
TAAATCCGAATAAAGTCTGTAGAACAGTTAGTTATAAATGTGCATTTTCTGGTACTGATCATTTTGAGCTTATGGTTGTTTATTATAGGGAAGCTGGGTGAATAGTATTTCCATCACTGCTTCTTAAGTCTGAAAATTGATTTAAAATGAAGAGAAATAGAAGGCCTCAGGTCTTATGTAAAGATCTGATTCAGTGAGTCTTGGAAATGGGCTTAGGGAAGATCTTTTTAACAAACTTCATAGATGATTCCAGGATTCAGGTATAAATTCCCCTAGGCTAAGTGACTCTGAACATCTTCATTTCTTTGCTCAAGAAATATTTGAATGAATAGTCAACATACATTAGAGGAAGGAGAATAAATAATGTGGCGATGTGATGTGTTCAAGGCAATTTTATCCCTTTGTATGTCAGGAAATCATGTATGTTGTTAGTTTTTTAACCAAATGCTTCCCATGAATCAGACATGTTCTGCTTTAACTAAATCCCCAAATTAAGGTACTCAGAATATACAGAGGCTGCCAAAAATGTATATGTATTTTAAGAAAAGAAAAGCTATTAAAATTTCAATACTTAATATATACCAATAAACAAATGATGGACAGAAGTTACGTTTGACTTTGGCAATTATAAGAGATGCTCAACATAGTTACCATAGCAGAAGAAGCAGGATTTGTGGCTGTGAGAAGCCTCTGGGATCTTCCTGTGTGCGATCACACACAGTACTGTGTGGCCAAAGTTACCATGAGTGATGCAGTTGTTAGGCGTATTGAGGGTCTGTTGCACACACATGCCTCCATTGTTGTACAACATTCTCGAATTTCAAATATCACCTCAAGTTGGTCTTGTTCTCTTTCACTAACAATCATACTTTGGCAATTTGTCTTTTCTGTTGCCTGGTGGCACTAGCACTCATTTGATTAATGCTGTCTTTGGAGTGACCATCATGCTGCACATTGCTCCTGTAATTCAATTCCATTTTGAAAAGTGATACATAGATAACATCTTAAAATATGTATAACTTTTTCTGGCACCCCTAGTGTTGATTAATGGGTTTCTTTGTGCCAGTTACTCTGATCAGTGTTGTGGGGATGAAAAAGAAGGAGCTTCGGGTCCTGCCCTCAAGGAGTTTATGGTTCATTGGAAAGGACACATTGGGAGGTAACTCTAATAAGGAAAAGAGCATAGATAGTAGTCAAAGTAGGAGGGGCTAGGCCTGAGCTCACTGGAGGGGATGCATGATTGATCTGTTGGAATGTGGAGGGAGTGAAGAATCTAAGAGGCAGTTGGGAGGTCGCTGTGAGAATAGAGGACTGTTGGGGGTTGAGGAGACAGTTGGAGAAGGATGGTTCAAGGGATGAACAGTAGTGCTTTGAACAGAATAAGGGAACAGAAAGAGGATGCTGGTTTGGGAAATAGGTAAGTCCTATACTTTCTGTGCATGGGTCTGTGAGAGGGACTGGGAATATTCCTCGTCTTCAGGATCCTACACTCCAGGGCAGGAGACCAGCAGGGCCACTGTGAACTACATCAACAGGGCCAGGATGAACTTGAGCTTCTGGACAAAGTTAACTTAGCAAATTTAGAGGGACTAGAGATGAGGTGACGGAGTCAGAGGCTAGAGTCAGGGCCTGGCAGCTGTGGCTAGCTGAGTTTCAGGGGAAGATGGACATCTATATGTATTTGGCCCCCTGGTCTTTGGAAATATGGGTCTCTTGGTTAAAAGAGAAAACTCAGAACAAAAAAAATTGAGGTTTCGCCTCAGAGCTACCTGAGGATGAATTGTAGAGGGAGCAAGTGTGGCCTGAGAGTCATGCAGCAGTGAAGGCAGAGTCCTGGGCAGTCTCGTGTTGGAGGTCATAGAAAAAGAGGGGTGCTTGAGCCAATCATCTTTTCAAATGCCTTTGTGCTCAGATGTGAACTCTGTTCTTGTGTCTTGTCACCTTTAAATTGAAGAAATGCTAATGTGAAAGCATTATTGCAGGATTACCTGAGCTTCTATTGCACAATTGTATAATATACAAAATGGCCTCAACCAATGCTGTCACTAATTAGGGGCCAGGAGAGATTGAAGGTCAACTCCAGGTGCTGCAGAGAATGCCATGATGGTGCATCGTCCCTGAATCCTTGCCTGGGAATGGCCAGTTTTAAGTTGAATGGAGTCATCATGACATTGAGCACCAGCTGGATGCCAGGTACGGAGCATGCATCATCACCAGCCATTCTCATTGTAATCTTCAGAGGCAATTTATTGTGTCATCCTCACTCCACCATGTGACAAACTGGAGGTCAGAAGAGTGTGACTTAACTGCCTGTTCTGATCTTGACATTGGTTTAAATGGCCTTTGGGTTAAGGGCTGATCTCCCTTAGAGATGGTCATTTGCAGGATGCTTTCCAAAAGCCAAATGCTGGTGATCTTGAGGTGGACAAGCCCTGAGGCGTGTCCTCAGTGAGCTGCCATGGTGAGGGTTCCTGCATTGTCTTCCACCATTGCTCCCTGTCTAATAGAGGACAGGACCAACCTCAGAAGGTTTTTCCAAGTCCTGGACTCCTTCCTCCCTTCATCTGTTTCTATGATTCTGTGGCCTGTGATTCTGTGGCCACTGATATAAATCAACTCTACCTGGCTCACAGTTCTCTGCCTGATTTCTGGGCTGTGTTTGTGTTCTGATCCTCCGTCCCAGCTTTCTCTCCCAGTGCTGCCCGACACTCACTTGGTGCCTTGTTCATGTTGATCCCTTTTCTGCCCTGCTATTACCCTTCATTCATCTCATTCTTTAGGTCTAAAAATGTGGCTCCTCCCTTCCTTCACTGGTGGTTGAAATCTAACTCACTCTCTTCCTGCCCAGGTGCAGCCTACAGGAAGTGTTCTGGGGCAACATATCCATGCTGACCCTTTTCTCCTTTGTCCTTTCCCTAGGTTTAGAAGTGGTTCCACAGCGTGACTCTAGGTGAGAGGCTATACTTGGCTGATGCCATGTGTGTTTGTCCTGATTCATAAATGAGCCACAGAAGCCCCTTGAGCAGGGATGATATCCTAGCCATCTCTGGGATCCCTGCAGTTCCAGCTGTGCTGGGGAAGATCCGAGAACCTGCCATGCTCCTGCCACCATTTAATGCCACCCAGCTCTGAGGGTGCTGTGAGGAAAAGGGCACTGGAACGGGAGCCAGGGTCTTGAGATCTCTGTCATCTCCTCCATTCCATGGCCAATGACTTGGAGCCGATGGATTTATCCCTCATCTGTAAACTGTAGGTACGGTATTGGGACAAACTCTTCACCGCCCTCTTGGTAACTAGGAGCGAAAGTTTCATGTGAATTCCCTGGAGAATCTGTCAAAATGCAGATTTTGATTCAGTAGATTTGGGTTGGGTCCTGAGATTTTGAATTTCTGACAGGCTCCCAGGTGACCTTGCTGGTAGTTGTCAGTAAACCAGGCTTGGGGGTCACAGAGTTTCATTCCAGGGGTTCTCAGCCCTACCTAAACACTAGAATGCTCTGAGAGGTAGCTGCTTCCCATCCTCAAGCTCCTTCCACATTTTAAAATCAAAGCTCCTGTGTGGGAGAGTGTAAAAAGCCTGAAGCTAGGGTTCGCACCCCAGATCATTGAGTCAGAATTTGTGGGCAGAGAATTTAAGACTTTGATTATTTTTAGGTGAAGCTTTTGTCTCTGCTGCCCCCTTGTGATCATCTTGTGCACCAACCATCAGATTTCAAAAAAAAAAAAAAAAAAATCAATTTCCGGCCAGTCAGGACTCTTCCAAGGTAAAATATTGCTGCTGCCCATGGTGAGTGGGCTTCCCAGTGACCCCAGGACCCACCCTGCCATGAGCGAGCTCCTCCTGTGCTGTCCCCAGTCCAGACAATGGCAGAAGGCGGGCTGGGCCTCTTTTGGGGGCCTCACATTGTCCTTAGGTGACCAGAATCACAGGAATCAACCTTCTCCTACTGTAAGGCCTGGACCTGAGCTGGGCATTTCTGGAATACAGTCCCTTCAATGAAGGCTGCAGTCCTAATGTCCTGTGTGAAGGGGTGGCCCAAATGAGTGGGGAAAACTCCAGGTCTGCCAGGAACCAGGACAACCCAGGAGAGTGGGGGCCCTGAGGAGCAGCTGGGACAGCCAAGCCAGGAGCTGGGCCCTGGACCCCCAAATCCGCACTGGCCATAGCTGGGCATGTGCTCAGCTATCGTTCTGAATGCCGTCCCATACCAAAGCCTGTAGTGTTCACTACAGGAAGGTGGAAGAGCGCCTGTTGACTGGAAAGGCTGGGGTGGCTATCAGAGGCCTGGAGGACTGGGATAAAAGCTTTCTTAAAGGTCTCTTAGCAGGCGAGTGGCAGATTCAGAGTGAACGCCCAGCCCCGGGGCCCACCTCCTTCTCCCTTCCGTGTCCCCTTTCTTTGACGATGCCAGTGAATTTGTCCTCAGGACCAAGCCTTGGTGGACCTCCTTGGGGTCTGCCATCATCTGGGCACTGCCTTGTCACTCAGCCTCGGGGGTGGGGGGAGGAGTCTGTCCTGAAGAGCACGAGGCCAGGCCAGCAGGGAGGGGTCCTTGGACAGAATCTGGGGGGCCGCTCTGGTGGAAGTCATGGTGTCAAGGCTGCATCCTGCCCCGCAGCTGTGGACTGTGAACACTGCAGAGGGCGGAGACGACGTTTGTTCCTGGAGTCTCTATAAGCACACTTAAAGAAAAAAATCATGTCCCTGCACTGACCTCATCACAATCAGAGCACCGCAACCTTCCACCCTGATCACAACTGCTATACACCACCCCAGGGACACTCCTGAGACTCCCGCTCCAAGCCTTTGCTCTTACGTCTCCCTCCCCGGCTCTTTCCACTCAGGCAAACGCAGTGCCATTGCGCAGCTTCCAGATGCCTTGTTCCCACCTCTGGCGTAATGGATCAGGATGAACCTGCTCCCTCCCCTGAACCTCCTGAGAAACTCCTCCAGGCACAGGTCCTTCACATCTTTCCTTTTGTCCTGGGATGATTTCTCTTTCTTGGGCGCAAAGGGTAACTTAGACTTCGCTGGATCCCTTGAGCAGGTGTATGAGGAGTATTTTCCACACATTGAATTCTCAAGGGTCCAGATCATGGACAGGCTTGTGCGGGATTCAGGAAACAGAGTTCATTGGTAGGGTCAGGGTATGAGTGCCCGGGGCACCTTAGGAATCCCACCAGACAGGGACCCGGCCGAGAGGGAGGTCTGCCAGGGGGAGATGGGCAAGTTCTGGAAGTGGGGAGGTGCTGTGATTCATTGTGAGTTAGGAGGGAAGAAGGAAGCAGCAGCATCTGGGATAAGGGGAAAATGAGGAGGTGCGAGGGCTGTGTCTGTTCCTTTCCCCCCGGGGTGCCTTTCCCTCCTCTTCCATCTCTGCCTCGATTTCCTCTTCAAGGCTGAGTTCAAACACCATCTCCACTGTTAGAGCCCCTCTGATGGATTTCCTTGTGGTTCAGTCCTCTTTTCAACTCCTCCAGCCCAGCCTGCTCTGCTCACCTCCATCAAGTCTTTGCCTCAGCGTTTCTTTGGTTATTCACCTCAAGAAAGTCCCCAGGAACCTGAGTTGTTGTTGTTGTTAGGTGCCGTCGAGTCACGTCCGACTCATAGCGACCCATATAGGGTTTTCAATGGCTGATTGTTTCGGGATTGCCTTGGGAGTGGGTTGCCACATCCTTCTTCCATTTTTGCGGTTCTGGGAATTGAACTCGGGACCTCAGAGACTGCAGTGCAGAGCTCTACCAACTGAGATAAACCCCAGCCCAGGAAGCTGAGTTTGTTGTTGTTGTTAGGTGCCGTCGAGTCGGTATCCGACTCATAGCGACCCTCATAGGGTTTTCAATGGCTGACTGCTTCGGGATTGCCTTGGGAGTGGATTGCCAGGTCCTGCTCCCATTTTTGTGGTGCTGGGAATTGAACTCGGGACCTGAGGGACTGCAGCGCAGCGCTCTACCAACTGAGCTAAATCTCAGCCCCCAGGAAGCTGAGTAGTGCCTGGTTATTTCTGGTTCTCAAAATGCTGCTTTCAGTGGCTGGCAAGCAGAAAGCCACCAATAGGTGACACTGAGCAGATATCCATACATTTGGGGATGCAGCAAGATGGGGAAGGTGCCTTGTAGGTGGGCATGATTTTTCCATCAACAAGGATCCTTGGGGTCCGCAAGGGGTGTTATAGAGCAGAAGGAGAGACTTTGCAGGAAGGGGTGTGCCTTGAACCCGGCCCACGGCTCTCTCGGGCAGGATCTGCTGGCTGCTCACTGGGCAGGGTACAGGGGTAGGGAGATGTCCCCCTGCACACACTGCTCTCTGTGGGATGAGGAGGAAGAAGGTTCTGATACAGGGTGGCCTGGATGAAGAACACTGGTCTAGTCCAACCTCGGCCCTGGGGCTGTATGATCTTGACATATTCACCTCCCCTCTCTGGCCCTGCTTTCTCCCTCATCAGATGGTGGGACTCATCCTTTCCAGTGGGTTCTAGGATGCAGAGCAACCCTAAATCATCCTGTGCTGCGATGCTGTCCCAAGTCCAGACAATGGTAGAAGGGAGGATGGACCTATACTTTTGGGGGCTCACATTGTCCTAGGGGAACAGAATGATGGGAATCAACTTTCTCCCACTATTAGGGGCTGGTCCTGAGCTGGGCATTTCTCCTCCCCTTCCCCAAAGCTACTGGTGCACAATGGCAGGGAGGAGGATCCAGTCTGGAGAAAGTGCTTGTGCTGCCCCAAGACACCCCAGTAGGGCCCAGATGTGGATAGTGTGGTGCCTTTCTCTGCTGGCGGTCACCTGCACCAGGCAGCATGACATGTTGGTTCTGGCTATACCACTTTCCCCTAACAGCAAGAAAAACAGAGAAGGCATATTCCTCAGACAGGGGCAGGGCTGGTCTGGGGAAGATGCTGTTGTTGTTAGGTGTCGTGGAATCAAATCCGACTCACAGCGACCCTCATAGGGTTTTCAATGGCTGGCTGTTTCGGGATTGCCTTGGGAGCAGGTTGCCATGTCCTCCTCCCATTTTGCAGTGCTGGGAATCGAACTTGGGACCTCAGAAACTGCAGAGCAGCGCTCTACCAACTTTGCTAAATCCCAGCCCCCTGGGGAAGATAGGGGCCACAGAGAATAGCAGAGTGATGGGAGCTTAGATTTTCAGTGAGGTCTTAGTCACCTAAAATGTTGGTCTGGCAAGTGGGTGCTACCTGTTAAATCTGGCTGGCTCTTGTTTTCTGAAACAAAAATATTTGATTTGAATATGTGTATTTGCAAACTATAAGAAAAATGTGCCTCTGAACTCAGTTTGGTTGAACACAGTTTCTTGATTATCACAGGTTTCTGGAAGACATGAAGGTGTCTGTCGTGCTGGGTGGTTCTCAACAGCGATGACAGGAAAGGAGTGACCAGCAGGATGTGAGGCCAGATGAAAAGCCCCCGGGGCTTGGAATCTCCAGCCTGGGGTCAGTCCTCAGGCACTGGGTCCAGCCAGAAGCAGACAGTAAGATGGGTTCTTGCATGACCACTGGCGCCTGCCTGGCTCACGAGAAGCCTCTTGCGGTTAAACAAATGCAGAGACGGAATGGCGAAAAGGTTTGATGGGAAGAAAATGAGGGAACTCAGGGATTTGCCATTTCTCTCATTACCTTAACTTCCCGATGATGGTCACCTGTTGGCCTCTCTGGGGAGCACAGAGAGAGGCCTGGCGGGCTCTGAGCGGGAAGATTGGGGATAGCAAATGCACAAGAGCTGGGTCTTGGAGCCACCTCACTGGTGCTATGTGTTGGCCACTGGTGTGCTGGCCGCACTCCCCGGTGAGCGTGGCTGGGATTGAGGAGGACCTGATGGAGACCCCGAGGCTTCCTGCCGGGAGCACCAGCCTGCTAGCGCCGCACCTGCAGCCACCTGCCCTGCACCTGCCTGGGATTCAGGGCCTTGACTGGCTTCCTGCAAACACCTGCAGCCGCACGAGGGTGCTGTGCCCCCTTGGCTTGGTGGGAGTCCTCAGCTCTGTCCACCCATACGTGTCTGCCTGGAAGCGTGGCTGCTGCTGGAGGGACAGCATGTGAGGGCTGGCCAGGTACTGTTAATGACTTCACTAGGCTCAGCTTTCGCATTTTGTGTGAGCCAAGGTGGAAACCCGGTGTCAGTGTGTTCCAGGGCACCAGGGGTCCCACTCTGGGGTCCACGACTGGTCTCTGAACCTGGAGTGCCAGGGGCCATTCCTGTGGCCTCACTACCCACTAGCTGTGTCACC
Organism: Pedetes capensis; assembly: GCA_007922755.1. NCBI lineage: Eukaryota > Metazoa > Chordata > Mammalia > Rodentia > Pedetidae > Pedetes > Pedetes capensis. Next base: position 8,247 of record VMDO01038204.1, read on the forward strand.
TTGGAGAGGTCTTAAACCCCTCTGTATCCCAGTCGTCTTCTCCGTCTCGTCACCCAGTGATTCTAATAGTCCCAACTCAGTTGGAAGGCTGTGAGGTTTGAACGAGGTAATATGTGCAGACTGTTCTTTTGAACAGGGTTCTTTGTATTTACAAAGAGGATAAACCGAATGGACTACTCCTTAAAAGAAAATACCTGACCTCAGTCTGAGTGTCTGAGATGGAGAGATATTCATGAATGGGCATGGGTTTGTTGTTAGGGGCTGTGGTGAGAGCTCTGTGTCTGAGTATGCATGTTATTGCTGTTAGGTGCTGTGGAGTCAAGTCTGACTTATAGCATCCCTCACTGGGTTTTCATTGGCTGATTGTTTCTGCGTTGCTTTGGGGATGGATTGCCATGTCCTTCTCCCATGTATATGCATGTACAGTGCATACATTATTTCTTCTGCTGGCATTCTACAGCTTACCTAAGATGCTCAGAAGGGTCATTTCTCCAGATTGGCTGCCTAGGGAATCTCAAGTGACTGTTTTCTAGGACAGAGTTTCTCAGCCTCAGCACTGTTAACATTTGGGGACAAATTGTTCTTTGTCATGGGGGTCGTCCTATGCATTGTAAGATGATGCGCAGTATATCTCGCTCTGCCTATTAGACATCAGTAGCACATCCTCTGCCCCCATTTTGATGAGGAAAATCATCTCCAGACCTTGCTAAGTGACCCCTGGTGGGGGGAATTGCCCCTAATGGAGAAGTACTGCTTTGCCACTTTCCTTATGGGGTGAGCCCTCTCTCTAAGCGGACCTGTTGCGTTGAGGTTTTGTGAGATTTCTTTTCTGAACCTTGCTGATCTCTGCCTACTTCCGCACACTGGCTGGAGGAGCCAGTGCAATCCTGGGAAAGGGGTTTCCTTTTTCTTTTTTTTAACACTTTTTTAAAATTACTGTTTTATTTATACATATGTATGGGGTACAGAAATAATTCAGATCATATATACAATGTGCAATTATTAGGGGTTGCTGATACTTTCATCTCTTTAAACATTATACAGAAACTTTTTGATTAGCATGTATGATAATTATAGGTATTTATGAGGTGTAATATGATTTTTTAAAAGTTGCATATCATATGGTGAGATTCATTATGGGATTTTGACAGAGCTGCATCCTGCATTTTGCACTTGTTCTCTCTTCTTACCTCTCTATGTTCTCCCCTGTGGGGGTTGCCGGCCAGTGGCTCAGGGTCTTCCCGAGGGACAGAGTTGAGCTCTGGTAATGAGGACAGAAAGTCTTCAGGAAGCCAGCTATAAAGGAATAACTAAAACTTTATTATACAGGAAGAAAAAAAGGAACAAACAGGAGCAGGAGCTGTAGCTGTGCCTCCGGTGCTGGGCACAGAGGCTCTTTTGATCCTCTATTGATTGTGGATCTGCTGGTCTTCTGCCTCCAATGCTGGGCACAGAGGCTGTCTTCTGTTGATTGAAGATCTCAGCTAGATGTCTTGATGACGGCTTTCTTCTCTTCACTAGTCTGTGTCATTTCTCGCGTTTTCAGTCTCTCTCTCTCCCTCTCTTCCTCTCCCCGCCCCCCCCCCCCGCCCTTTCCACGATCAATTAAGGTGAAGGTGATGATGGCCACAAGATGGATGGATAGGGTCCTCCTTATATACCCTGTCGGGTTGACAGTTTAATTGAGTTTAACCACCATAACTGCTGGTGGTTAGGGGACTAACCAATTACCTTACAGCTTGTGAGGCTTGGCTGGACCAATCAGGGTAGATATGTAAATTTGGGGTAAAATCGGATGTAACTTTTGAGCCAATCAGAGGGAGATCTTTAATCACCAATCAGGGACAAGTTGGGTTTGGTTACGGCCAATTAGAAAACGGGGGGTCTGAGTGGCCAGGCACCATCTTGGCTCATTTGAGGCCAAGAAATGTAGGACAAGGGTCACTGGATGCCATCTTGTCTGGAAGGTAGATGTTAGTCCTCCAAGTGGGCTAGATAGGCGCCTATGATAGTGGTCCTATCTAGGATCCCAACATCTTCCCCTTTTTCTTTTTTAATGGGCTGAATTGATTGGTCCCCTTGCTCACATATCATCTGTGTTACCATTGTGTTAGTTACATTATTTTTCTCATTAGTTCTTTTACAAGGTTTCCTTATTACACAGATAACTGCAGCAACAGTTGCAATGATTACTACAATAACAACTCCAAATAACAAGATATTAAGGGGGTTAAACATTAGGTTCCAGGAAAAAGGGTTAGGGCCTTAACTCTATTTATTACATCTTTTATTACCTCTTGTCCTGATATCTCCAGTAATTGCAAATTATAAAGATTTTTAATCTCCTCTTCCAACTCTCTGATTAAATATGATGCATTTCCTGTGCCCATTATATGTTGTTTTACCTTTGCCCAATTATATTGACTCTTATTGTAGCTTAATGGCATTATATAAAAATTGCTGGTGTTCCAACTGCACCTTAATTTAAGCTTTTCTTGTACCCCCCATAACTGATCTCCTAGAAGAATCACTGCCTGTTGCAGATCATTAATCAGTTCTTGCAGCAATTCATCTATGTTGGGTTGGCCTGTCCATAATTTTACTGATTCAGGATGCCACTCTTCAACAAACTTTTTGTTTTGTATTGGTTGTTAGAGAGCAACTCCACTGGTGGCAGCTAGAGTGGTCACTCCAGTTATACCTAGAATGGCAGCAACTAGTACTCCTAAAAATCTTTTTGTTTTTTTAGCCAGATGTTGTGTGTGTTGGTGGAGTATAGCTAAGGTTAGAGACTCCTGTCATTGTCTGTTAAGACGGACAGGCAACCATATCCCCTTTCTCATCCTCAAGATGTATATACTTTCCTTAGTCCCATTGAAATTTAGAGTGGAGACAAATGTGCAAAGTACACCTCTGGCATGACACAGACCCTTTCCTCTCATTCCATATTATCTCCCCTTTTAAAATAACATAGGGGAGTTGGACACAGGCTTGTGTTGGTATTTCTATTTTATGATAATTGTTGTCCTCATCTTGTGCTATTGCCCATATAGGGTGTAAGGCTGTGGCCAGTTTCCATAGATGATTTTGAGGGATGGATGACTGTAGTGAAGGTGGATTACTGATCTTATGGAACAAATGTGGTGAGGTTGGTACATATCCTCCATTTTTCCAATTAACCTTCCAACCAAATTTAAAAATCATAGAATTCTTATTATTTTCTCAAGAGGAGTCTGGCAGACTTCAGTCTATGATGGTTCCTTGGGAACTGTTAATTAAAACTCGAGCAGTTGGAAAGTTAGTACACTGGTTCCAAGGTATCCAAACCTCATCTTCTGCCATTGGGAAGGTACAATGTTGATGTGAGTCTTTTGGTGGCATAAAGCTTATCATTCATATGGCCGGGAAGCTCTAACCTGTTTTATCTTTGATTGGCCAAAGTTGATAGCCAATCCTCAAACAATGAGGAACTTTGTTGCCTATACAAATTGGTACGCCTTCACTTCCCATCGATCATTGATTATTTTACCCTCTTCTTTTTGTACCATGGGTCCTCTAAAATCATAAGGTTGTGGCAGCCAGGTCATGTCATTGCTTACACTAACACCATGGGGTTGTCCCAACTAATTGTCCTATTTATCGGGGGATTTGGGACCAACACCCAATAAGTGTATTTTTTGGTTTTGATCCTATTACCTTTCCTCCTCTCCTTCAACTCTTCCATCTGTCCAACTCTTCTTCCGCAATACTCCCTGAGTCTCCAGAGGAGGGGAGTGTTTTGTCTATATTATCCAAATCATATGCCAGTGTGGCTGCCAATTTATTTGTTTTCTTTTTCTCAGGGTTAACTTTACTATGGGATGAGGTCTTACAATCCTGAGAATGAACTCCACCTAAGGGAAGAGCCTGATATTTTTCATTTTTTATCTTATCTATTCCTCCTCTTGCAATATTCCCTGAGTTTCCATAGAGAGGGAATGCCTTGTCATCAAAAATTGGGGTTAGAAATGCTGCTGTTAGGCTAACAATTAACATTACATTGAAGATTATAGATACCATTTTTGCTTAAAACTTATCAAACTATGCAAGAGTTAAATATTAATGAGTAAAGATAAATAAGAGTTGAGTCTTTTAAGGGGCATACTAAATATCAACCATACTTATACAATTAAATATTAACAATAATTAAATTTATGTGCAGTACTTACCACCTTCGAGCAGAGCAGGATTTGGAAAGGTACTGGGATGCTGGATATGGGGCTGAAATGAGAAGGAGAAAGTTGTTATTTTTAATTTTTAAAGGTTGTTATTTTTGTTTTTTCTCAATATCCTCAGCCCTCCTTACATTTCTCACCAGCACCCGTATCTGTTTATCTTCTTTCTTTGGGAAGTTGCAAGCTGACCCTCTATTTTCTGATATTAACAAATCTGGCTCTCTCCACTTTGCTGTCATTGGGTCATGCCACCTTACCCAGTTCTCCAATGGGTGTGGAAGTTGTCCCCAGTGCTTCTTTATTCGGGGCTCAGACTCATTTTTCTGAATATCTAGCACGTTGATTGTGAAAAGTGCCTTCGCCAATAAGATTTGAGGGGGGTAGTCTGCCCCTTTTTCTTTTTTAATATGGTCTTTGAGCATGCGATGTGCATGCTTGATGATCCCCTGACCCTGTGGGTTATAAGGAGCCGTGATGTGCTCCATGTTCCATTGATTACAGAATTGTTTAAATGTATCACTGGTAAAGGCTGGACCATTATCAATTTTTATCATTTTTGGCAGCCCCATTGTTGGAAAGCAACAGAACATATGGGTAATTAGTTTTTTGGTAGATTCCTCAGTTTGAGACGTGGCCCATATAAACCCAGAAAAGGTATCTCTTAATACAAAGATGTATTTTTGATTTCCCAAAAGGGGTATAATGGGTCACATCCATTTGCCAAAGACTGTTGGCCTTTAACCCTTTGGGGTTTATGCCTATCTGTTACAGCCCTGGAGTGTGAATAAGGGCTGTGCATTTTGAGCAGACATGGATAAGGTTTTTTAATTGCTCCATAGGTACCTCTGGAAATAATTTTTTCAGACCATGAGGATTCACATGTGTCATATCGTGAAATTCCTGAGGCTGCATAATGCCAATTTGTATAGGATCTGAATCAGAGGCAAGAAGATCTGCCTGAGCATTGCCATAGGACAGATATCCTAGCAATGACTGATGGCTGTGTATGTGCTGCAGAAAGATAAGATTTGAGCAGGTAGCCAGTATGGTGGACACCTTTATCATCAGAGGTGATAAAGGATTGCTTGCTATCAAGGCGGATGTGTGAATGCCCTAGCCAAGGTAGCAAGTTGGCTACATATAAGCTATTGGTAAAAAGATTAAAAGTCTCACCGATATTTTCTTTTCTTTTCTTTTCTTTTTTTTTTTTTTTGTGATTC
>VMDO01038205.1:0-13680 GCA_007922755.1 Pedetes capensis
AGACAAGGACAGTACAAAAAAGAAAACTACAATATAAAACTTCTCATGAAATATACATAAAATACTCAAGAAAACACTAACAAATAGAATTCAGCAGTATACAAAAAGAGTTATACACTTTGACCAAATAAGCTTTATTTGAAAGAGTCAAGACTGATTCAATATGTGGAAATTAATAATCTGATATTTTTCAAATTCTTAATTTAGCTGTAGTTGTTTTTTAAAATCTATTTTATTAATTGTGACAATTATTTTTCATTTTTTCTTATTGTGAAATAAAGCATACATTTAGGAAACTGCATAAAAGTGTATGCAATTTAACAAATAATTGTAAAGCACCATTCAGGTTGAGAAATAGAACATCACCAGTTTTTTACAAGCAATGCATCATTTCACCTTGTGCTTTTCAGTCAAAACTTCCTCCTATCACCTGGCTTTTGGCATGGTTTGATTTGTTTATAGTTTTAACACATATGTATGCTTCCCTACATAATATAGTTAGTTTTGCCTGTCTCATTAAAGGTCTGTAAATTTTATTTGTATTTTCAAAAACTCACCACTTCGTTTTGTTGTTCTTCTCCATACATTTTCTATTTCATTAATTTTGACCTTATTATTATTTTCCATTTTTGTAATTATATGTGCTTATTTTATGAGGTCAGTTTCATACTTCTTTCTTAATATATGCATTTAAAGGTCTAACTTTTACTCTATGTACTGCTTCATGTACGTTTCACAACTTTTGATATATAGCATTACAATTATTATTGAATTTTAAATATTTTCTAATTTTCATTATGATTTTTTCCAAGGACCAGTATCTTCTATGAACTGTATTGATTAGTTTTCAAAACACAATGTTTTAACTATTTGTACAGTTATCTTTCTGTTGATGACCCCGAAAGTAACTGTATTATGTTCAAAAAGCTCACACCTCCACGAATTGTTGTTTTTCCACCATCTCCTATCTTTCTTAATGGAGTTACTGTTACCCTCTCCCATAATAAACCTTAGAGCCATCTGAAGCATCCACCCTCACATCCATATCCAATTAGTCATCAGACGTAACTTCCAAATCTGTACCCCACATCGACCCACCTGCCACTGAATTACTTCCATACCCTAGGATCTTTCAGCACACTTTCTTCTTTCATCACCTGTTTTCTCTTGGCTTTCCTGGGATCAGTCTCATCCCCATTCTGACCCATGCTCCTTATTGCCACAAGAGCTATCTTTCCAACAGACAGATCTAATCCTATTATTTCCTTCCTTAAAAGCTTCTGAAAAGATGCTGTTCTTTCCAAAAACAAAGGGTAACTCTTCAAGCATGGTGTTGAAGTTTTCATATGTTGGGCTCATGTACCCTATCTATCTTCACTACCTGCATCCAGGTCCACAGAAATCAAAGCTCCTTAACCTTCTAGAACAGCTGTTCCATCTCACTTTTATAATTGGCATAATATGTTCTCTGGTCCTGTGTCCTTTGAACTCATGTTGGGTAGCCTTTATCTGTGGTAATCACAGGGACCTTTGATTGAAGGTTTTAAGTCCATAGAGAATTTTTGTTTGTTTCTGCTATGTGTAGCAGATTGGGAGTACCAATTCAGGGCCACTTTATGTTATATTTTTTCTGTTTAGGCTTTCCTGGATGGCATAGGAAATGTAAGCACGATCTCCAACCTCACACTGGGGCAGGCTTATGGTTATGAATTCCCAGGGAAATCATTTCCTACCAGGGCTCGATAGTGACAGTTTTCTTTATTGTCTCCCTTTACTAGCAGATGAGTTGTTTTCTAGTCTACCTTCTCATCAAGAACATAGCTTTTCAAGGATCTGGCTTTATGGTCTGACTCTCCATCTCTGGTGGAGCCAAGGCCAGGAGTCCTTTCAAGTGGCCATTGTTCCAGTTGCTTTCTTACCAATCCTCATTGCTTACAGGACAGCTTATTGTATCAGGATCAGATGATGACTTTGATTTCTAGGTTTCCTTTATTTTTTGCTTATTATTCTAACAGATTTGTAGAGATGTATTTCACATGCTATACCATCTACACACTTAAATTACACAAAGTCAATGTTTTCTACTAGTCACAGACTTGTGTAGCCATTGCTATGGTCAACTTTAGAATATTTCTATCACATAAAAAAGAAGCTGTATCTTTTGAGTATCACCCCTTTAGCTCCATAATCCATCCACCCCTAGCCCTTGTTGTTGTTGTTAGGTGCCGTGGAGTCGGTGTCCGACTCATAGCCACCCTATGTACAACAGGTGAAACACTATTGTCAGTGCTTCTCTGCTATTCATAGGGTTTTCAATGGTGAAACAATTTTTGGGAGTGGGTTGCTGGGTCCTTCTCCCAAGCCTACAGTATCTAGTGTTTCCAGGCAGTTTCCCAATCAAGTACTAACCAGGCCCGACCCTGCTTAGCTTCCAAGATCTGACAGGACTGGATGCCATAGTGCTATAGCTGCAGGCACCCTAGCCCTAGTAATCATCAATGTACTTTCTATCTCTATAGAGTTACCTATTCTAGAAGTCTCAAAAAAGTATAATCATAAAATATGTGGTTTTTAATGACTGGCTTCTTTCACTTAGCATAATAGTTTTAAAGTTCATCCATGACATAACTTGTAACAGCACTTAATTCCTTTTTATGGGTCAATAATATTCCATTGTACCAGTATACCACATTTTGTTTATCCATTCATAACTTGATGAACATTTGGTTTGATTCCACTTGTTACTCTTATGAATAACACTACTCTGAACATGTTTGTAAAAGTTTTGTGGAGGAATATATTTTCATTTCTCTGAAGTAAGAATCTAGGATAGAACTGCTAAGTAAAACAGTAATTCTGTTTAACTTTTTGGCAACTGCCAGATTTTTTTCCAAAGTAGTAGTACCATTTTGCATTCTTATCAGCAGTGTATGAGGGGTGTAATTTCTCCACATGTTCACCATCACTTTTTATTTTCCATTTTAAAAATATGCCTATTCTATTGAGTTTGAAGTTGTATCTCATTTTGGTTTTGATTTATATTTCTCTGATGGTTGATAATGTTGAGCATATGCTTGTTAACCCTTTGTATATCTTCTTTGGAAAAAATTTTCATCCAGATCCTCTGCCTGTTTTAAAATTTAGTTATTTATATTTTTATTGTGATTGTAATAGCTATTTATTCTTGACTCAAATATCTTATGAGATATTATTTGCTTGAATTAAAAAGTTTAAATAGTGTCAGGAAGAGGTTCAAGTTCATTCTTTTGCATGTGAATATCCAGTTGTCTCAGCACCACTTGTTAAAAAAATTCTTTCCTCCATTGAATGATTCCGGCACACTTGTCAAAAACTAAATACATGGGCTCATTTCTGAACTTTCAATTCTATCCCATTGATCTATACATCTACCCTTTGTCAATACCACGCTGTCTTCATTACTATAGCCTTCTAATTAGTTTTGAAATTTTTGAAGTGTGAGTCCTACAACTTTCTTCTTTTTGGTGAACATTTTGGCTGTTTTTGTCCCGTGAATTTCCATATGAATTTCCAGGTCGGTTTGTCAATTTCTACAAAGAAGCCAGCTATGATTCAACAGGAATTGTGTTTAATCTGTAGATTAATTTGGGGTATAATGCTATCTTGACAATATTAAGTCTTCAAATCCATAAACATGGAATATTTTTCTGCTTATTTAGAATTTTATTTTGTGCAGTGTTAAAGATTGGACTCAGGGTTTTACACATAGTAGGCAAGTGCTCTCCCACTGAACTACATTCAAAGTCCTTGGTTTTTTGAGATAGGGTCTCACAATGTAGTTCAGACTGGTCTTGAACTCACCATGTAGCCCAAGCTATCCTTGAACTCATGATCCTCCTGCTTTGGCCTCCCACATGCTGGGATTACAGATGTGCACCACCACACTCAGCTTATTTAGAACTTTAAAAATTTCTTTCAACAATATTTTATAGTTGTAAATTATAAGTTTTGTATTTCTTTTGTTGAGTATATTTCTAAGTATTTTATTCTTTTTGTTGCTATTATAAATGTAATTGTGCTCATAATTTCATTTTTTGATTTTTCCATTGCAAATGTATAGTAATAAAATTAGTTATTGTATATTGACCTTGTATCCTGCAACATGCTGAACTTGTTAGCTCTAATAGATTTTTTAGTGAATTCCTTAGAATTTTCTATATACAAGATAATGTCATTTGTGAATAGAGATAGCTTCACTTCTTCCTTTCCAAACTGGATACTCTTTACTTCTTTTTATTGTCTAAATATTCTAACTATAATCTTTAGTACATGTTGAAGAGAAGATAGATGTGGTAAGAATGAACACCATTTTTTTTATTCCTCATGTCAGTGGGGAAATTCGGTCTTTTATCATTAACTGTAATGTTAGCTGTTGGGTGTTTTTGTTGTTGTTGCTTGTTTGTTTTTAAGATGTCCTTCTATTACTAGCTCATTGAGTGTTTTTATCATGAAAGGGTTTTGGATTTTATTAGCTATTTATTCTGAGTCTATTGAGATAATCATGTGGTTTAGGCTTTTATGGTACATTATATTAATGGATTTTAGGATGGTAAACCACTCTTGTATTCCTGAAATAAATCCCACTTGACCATGGTGCATAATTCTTTTTATATATTGCTACATGGCTTTTTTCATATTTTTTTGAGCTACACATCAGATGTTTTATTTGAGAGAATAAACCTGATTTGTTTAAGCTATTGGTCATTAGGTTTTCTATCTCTCATAGTTGAAGTGAATCCTCACTCATGTAATATCTCCTTACCTATCTCCCTGAGGATCTGTAACGTCATTCTAAAAGTAGCTAATCTTACAGATAAGACCCAGAAAACTCTTTTGAAGTCTTCATAGTCCTTCAATAGAGCCTTTAGTGTCAGGATGAGGAACATCCTCATCCTCCCAACCCATTATTTTACAGGTTTGTTAGCAGCATCAACTGTTTATAATCAAATTTTTGAAATGATGTTAGGACTGGAAGATTATGATTAATTCTGGGATATCCTGCCATGCTCCCTGGCCTTCAAGCCTTTGCTTCCTTCTTTCATGACTAGATCTTGGTTTAACTCAGATCACTCCTAGAATGTATCCAGAATATTAACGATCTAGGACTGTGGTTGTTTTAGACCCAGTTGAAGCACAAAGTAATGGACCCAGAATCCTATGTTACAAATTTTGGTAATCTATCTAAACTCATTTCCTCATCAGCAAAAAGGTGGTAATAATTCTTATATCATGGGATTGTTGTGAAAATTCATTTTTAACTTATGCTTGATGTAAGTTAGATGTTTATCACATAGTAGGTACTCAATAAATTGTAGCTGGTAATAGTGGTAATTGAAACAATAATAGTAGTACCTGGACTTGCCCAGTTTCTACCCATTTCCAGCTGGGAGAAGGTAGCAGGATTTACGAAGGGCATTCTTCTCCTTTCAAAATATTTTGTATTTGACAATGACAACAATCAAGATAACACTTCTACCTGCAGAGATATTGAGTCTCATTATTTACCTGGTTTAAGTGTTTAAAGTAAAGCAGACTTACTTTAGGTGAACATTAATTGCCATAAATCTAAACTCCCTCCCCCCCAAAAAAAAGAAAAAGAAAGGGGTAACTTATAAAGAAGACAGGAGGTAATAACTATTCGAACATCAAATATATCCTACAGCACCAGATTTTTATTAAAATGGGTCAAAAGGCAATGGATCAAAAATGCAAATGGATCAAAAATGCCACATGGATTAATTTTCTTTTCAATACACAGAGGTATAATAACTAAAGGACAGAGTCTGTGCAAAATCTTTTTGTGGTTCTGCCAAAGCTTAAACATTTGCAAAGTAGTATATAGTACCTGGAGCCTTTAAAATACCAATCTCACTCAATATTAATCCGGCACTTTAAAACCTGCTGTATCCTTGTGCTTTTCCCAAAAATGTACAAAGAAAAAGTTACCAAAACACAAAAGTGAGTAAATAACTATATTTTATAAAATAATTGAAATTCTAATTTAAAAATGTCTTAGTAATATGTATTACTAAGGTCATTAAACACTTTCTATGTTGAAGGTATCTCATGTTAAGCAATTTAAATACATATTTCAATTAATCCTCACATCTTCGGGAAACATGCTGTGATTCTCTCGACTTTTAAGATGAGGAAATTGAAGTTCAGAGAAATTAAGTAAGATTATAAAACCCAGGTCTTGAACCCAGGTCACTAAAGCCTCAGGTCTTAACCAGTAGAGCCTCTACTAAATATGATTATTTACATTTAATAAAGAAGTCATTCTGTGGCAGGTTTAATGCAGAAAGGCCAACTGAGACCAATTCACATCTGTTTATGAAAATTCTCTTTACCTCAGGTTGGTGTTCTTGATTAAGCCATGTAGTTATGGACATGGCTTCTGTTCCCATCTCTGTTGTTATACCCCCCTCAAGTTCTCTGAACCTTCCTCCATGCCCCACCTTCCGTTAGCTAAGGCAAGTCAATGAATGAGAAATTTCCCAGTTTACCAGATTTTTTAAAAACAGTTTTATCTAACCATTTACAAAATTTATAGTGATTCAAATAGGCTGGGGTGGTTTCAATAGCTTCTGGAAATTTTTGTACAGTTTAGATTACTGGTGTAAATTTTTCATTGAGTCTAGTATTAGTTTTTCTGCAGCTGTTTTGCCACTGCCTTTCATCACAGATAGCTAAAGTTTAATGTATTCTACATTTTTCAATGCTTTGGATATATGACCTTTTAAGTGGGGAATTATTTGCATAATTCAAATTACAAATGCTGATATGCCTCAAACATCAAGGATTTCAGAACCAAAGTAGAAAGGTTTTGGTCATCTAACATTTTAAATTCAGTTCTTAGCATTTTGTAATTATTTTAATTCATGTTGTTGTTGTTGTTGTTGTTGTTGTTGTTGTTAGGTGCCATTGAGTCGGTATCTGACTCATAGCAACCCTCATAAGGTTTTCAATGTCAGACTGTTTTGGGATTGCCTTGGGAGTGGATTGCCAGGTCCTTCTCCCATTTTTGCAGTGCTGGGAATTGAACTCGGCACCTCAGAGACTGTAGCGCAGTGCTCTACCAACTGAGCTAAATCCCAGCCCCCATTTTAATTCATAGATTTAAGAAAATGGAATTGAGCCATGTGCAATGGTACACACCTATAATCCCAACAACTTGGGAGGTGAAAGCAGGATTGCAGGTTGGAGACCAGAGGCAGCCTGAGTAACTTAGAAAGACCCTGCCTCAATATAAAAAATAAATTAAAAAGGGGCTGGGAATGTAGCTTAGCGGTAGAGCACATGCAAAATGTATGCATGAAGCCCTGGGTTTAGCCCCTAGTACCAAAAAGAAAGAAAGAAAAAAAAAAACCCCACTGACTTGATAAAGTGAATATTTTAGGTAGTGCCAAAAACTAAGAAGTGCTTGAAATTTTAGTCCACTGCTTTTTGTGGTACTGGGGGGTTGGACCCAGGTCCTCACACAGAGTTTGCAAGTGCTCTACCACCAAATTGCACCCTCAGACTTCTTTTTGAATTTTTTATTTTGAATCAGGGTCTTGGTAAATTATGCAGGCTGCCTCTGGCCTCAAACTCACAATCATCCTGCCTCTGCCTCCTGGGTTTTCTCCACTTACAATCAAACAATTTAGTCTGACAGTTTCATGGATGCCAGTGGAAGACACAATACTCCTGAGTCACAAATAGGAAATTTATTATTCAAAGAAATAGTAATAACTAGACTATCCACATATCTATGCAAGTTCCCTGAGCCCCAGTTCTCATAGGGCAATGAGAAGATCCATAGATGACACCTGCATACACAGTGTGTTACGTCACAGGACAGCTCAGCTTAGGGAATACAAATCTTTCAAAATTGAAAGTAAACATTCCTGCCCTTTGCTCAGGAGGGACACTGTTCGCTGCATAAATATTCTTGAAAAGATAATCCAGAACAAAGGACAGTTTTGTCTTGCTTATAAGATGTATAGAAACAGACACCCATGGAGAATTTTCTCCCCATAGGCTATTGAAAAGTGTTCAATGTCTAAAATGTGAATCATTCAAGAGAATGAGGTCCGAGTAGGAATAATCAATTGCAAAACTGATATGGTAAAATGGCTGCAACAAATTGAAAATGAAACCCAAGCTGAACTATGTTAGCTAAGATAAAACTTTAAAAATATTCAATGGCTGGTAAACTATTTCATTTCACATAAACCGCTACAGATTTGATATGGGTAAGCAGAAAAATAATTTTTATTGGCTCAGTAATACTGAAATTGGCTATTGTCTTAGTCTGTCTTCTGTTGCTATGACAGACTCTTGAGAGTTGATTATTTATAAACAATACAGGTTTGTTTATCTCAAGGTTCTGCAGACTGGGAAGTCTAACATTGTGGTGTTGGCATCTAGAGAAGGCCTTCTTGGTGCATCATATCCTGGTGCGGGGCAAGATGTGGTGAGGAAAGAAAACATACCAGAGACAGCTTGCTTTGATACCAAAGCCACTCCTATGATAAGCCACTAATGTAGGAGTGGATTACTCCATTCGAAAGGGCATACCCCTCATGACCCAATCACCTCTCAAAGGTCTCACCTTTCAACATTGTTACATTGGAGATTAAGTTTCACACCATAGCAGCTATTCTACAATTTGAATCGATTTTTGACAAATAGAGCTTGGTTGGAATCAGTCTGCTTCCTAGGTCCACATTCAGGGTTCTATTGGCTACTAGATCTCAGTCACAACTAGCTGTAAGCTAAGATGCTAATTGAAAAAAAATGTGTTTTTCCTCTTCTCAAGAACGTTTGTAATTTAATAGGAAATGATAAATTGGAAGTTCTCTCAAGTAATAAATCTGTATCATCAAAATGTTTAGCTCTTAATAGATGCATATTTAGGCATATATGAGTGTCCCAAAATCTCAGAAATAATAATACATGGGTTACAGGTTTTCAACCTGACTGGAGTCTCTGTTTTTTCATCTTGATCTAAAGACCGTGTTCTGTTATTACTTTACTCTTTGTCCAGTTTACCTCCCTCAGTTCATTATTGTATAAATTATCTGGCAAATACTAATACCTCATTTGATTCTCTCTCCCTTACTCCAAATGGCCAGCACTACAAAATCCCAAACATTTGTCTTCTTTGTGCCATGCTCAAAGCAGAACTTTGATAGGGAAATACTCTACCAGACAAAATGCTATGGCTATAAATTGATGAATATCAACACCAAGTGGGCATTTAATAATACCTGCCAGTCTTACAAACCTCTTACATTTCTCTTTTAAAATTGCTTTTCATTGCCCACAAAGATATTTTACCTACTCTTCAAATTGCCACTGCTTTCTTATTCTCTGTAAAATAGCTTCATTATGATTTCTGTGGGCACTAGACACTTTGGCCTTCATGGGTCCCTTCCTCTATGAAAAAAATACTAAAATTATGTTTTACCACTGAGTTGGTATAAAGAAAAATATAATCTAAGTTTGATTCATTATTAGATTCATTTTTTTCTTCTGATTTAAAAAAATCAAAATATTTTCATAGGAATCTTAAAGTATTGTGGGCTCCAGGAAGGCACTGTGACTCTGTACCTAATAGATAAACCAGTCTTGTTTCCCAGCACCTCTCAATCTCATGGCCTTGCTTTTTAGTGTATTTTAAAAATAAGTCAAAGTGTCCTCATCTTGCCATGTGGAGCTTGGGAGAGAAATCCAAGTAGGAGATGTAGAATGAGAGTTGTTTCTATGCGATAGAGTTTCTCAGCCTTGCCACTAATGACATTTGAGGCTGAATGATCTGTTGCTATGGGAGACTGGTACACTGTTGGATATTTAGCAGCATCCCCAGGCTCTCACCTCGAGAAACCAGTAGCACTCCCCTAGTCATGACACACAAAAATGTCTTCAGCAATTGGCCCTGGGTGGAAAAACAACTCAGTTTGAGAATCACTGCTGTATAGGGTGTAAGTTGGAACCACGACAGTGGATGAGTTCTTCAAGAGAACTCACAAGAATAAGAAGATAAAAAGGTATTAATGAACTCCAACATGTGAGGAACTAGCAAAAGAAAAGGAGCCATCAAAGAACACTATCCTCCTCTAACCTGGGCAGACCTGGAAGATTTAATTGTTGTTTTTGTTGTTAGGTGCCTTCAAGTCATGTCCAACTCATAGCGACCCTCATAGGGTTTTCAATGGCTGATTGTTTTGGGATTGCCTCTGGAGGAGATTGCCATGTCCTTCTCCTGTTTTTTTGTGGTGCTAGGAATCAAACTTGGGACGTCAGAGACTGCAAAGTGGCGCTATACCAACCGTTTTAATTAGGAAGACTTAAATGCCTACTACCTCTTAGTGAGATACCTGAGTAAGGAATTTGTAGAATCAATTGCCAGTGCATTTAATAACACTAATCTCCTCAACAACCGAGCCTCCCTTATCTGCATCTTTAAATGTGCTCCTTTTCTGGTCAAACTGCACATTTTTCAAGTCTTTCCACTTTGCTTTTGCTCCTGATCCTTACTATAAATCTGGCTCAAAACAGCCAGCAATGTCCCTGCTGCAGCCTAAGCACTATGCTGTTTTGAATTCTCCTCTACAAATTAATTAGTCTGTTACTTTTAACCCTTAATTGGTATCATCAAAAAAATTGACATTATTGATGTTGTGGGGTCATCCAAGATTCCCAAACAAAAAACTTTTTGTTATTTATGATTGTTAATGTTTATGTAAACTAATATACCTTTTAAAAGTTACTAATATAACATTTATTCTGTAACAATAATTATCAAAAAATTAAGGAATGTTTATAGGCACACCATTCTAATTGTTTTTCAAAACTACAATAAAATCAAACTAAAACTAACATAATAAAAATTCTCTTTTCATTTTAAAATATAGAAATCCTAAAAATTATAAAAGCAACAATTTTTATGAGATGAACCACAAAATATGGAAAATTACATGCAAAATCAAATATTTATAGAAAATAGGAATAATATTTTAGTCTTTGGGTAAATACTTAGTCTCTACAGTTATTACATACCAGATTTGTATTGAAACAAATCTTACAAACAAATTTTAAGCAGGGATTACATTTTTGAGTATATCTGTTGTTGCTTTTTGTTACATAAATGACATCCACAAACAGTAATGCTAGTAAAAAAAATAACATACATAATTGGTACTGGGGTTCATATGTGGCCCCATGAAACACTCGCCAGTCCTCAGGTAAGTACTATGGCACTGTACATTCAGTACCCACCTCAAGTCACAACATAATGTGTAATCACATGGAAAACTACATCCGTGAGTCAATTCCTAATTTAAAATATAGCAAAATTTAAACTCTGTGGTCTATTTTGACCCCATGATACCGGTCAGATTCACTCAAAGTCTCAGGGCACAGAGAAAATGTAGATAAATTCTTTGCCAGAATGTAACATGAATGTCCTCTAGTTCAATTCCCAATAGAGTCCTCATTTCCACTGAAATCTTTTGAGCACAGTCTTTATTGTCCACATTTCTAACAGTATTCTGGTCTTCTGAGCTCCCTCCAGTGACGTTACAGTGATGCTTACAGCATCGTAGGCTTCTCTAGCTTGCATCTCCAAACTCTTCTGAATTCTTCCCACAAGCCAGTTCCATAGTTTTAACAATCAAATGGTTAGGTTTAGTCACAGCTATGACCACACTCCTCCTACCAATTTTCTATATTACGTTTTTGTCACTGTGATAAAATACTTGATATAAACAACTTAAGGAAGGAAGGACTTATTTTGGCTCATGGTTTTAGAGGGTTCCATGGTTGGTTGGCCCCATGCACTTGGACAGAACATCATGGTAGTGGAAGTATGTGGCACAGGAGAGCTTTCCACTTCATGGCAGACAGGAAGCAGAGACCAAGACAGGAAGGGGTCAGGGAGAAGATATAGCCATCAAGGACCCTCCCCAGTGATCTACTTCTTTCAGCTAGACTTCAACTCCTAAAGTTTCTAGAACCTTCCAAAATAGTACCACCATCTGGAGGCCAAGTGTTTAACATATGAGAGTATGAGGGCTAATTCACATTCAGCCCATAACAGTGGTCTACTCTGTTA
Source organism: Pedetes capensis (assembly GCA_007922755.1). Lineage (NCBI taxonomy): Eukaryota > Metazoa > Chordata > Mammalia > Rodentia > Pedetidae > Pedetes > Pedetes capensis. The sequence goes on from VMDO01038205.1 coordinate 12,140, forward strand.
TGCCCCTATAAATTGTGGACAAAGGTGGACTCACTCTATTTACCTGTGGCCAGAACTATAAACTGGCTAGGGCCACAGCCATGCATAATACCCTTCTAGGTTTTACATAGCAATAAAAACATTTTCATATTTTCCTCTTTTTTTCTTTTTTGTGGTACTAGGGGTTGAACTCAGTGTCTCATGCTTGCATGCTTTGCAAGTGCTATACCACTAAGCTGCACCTTCAGCCCATTTTTTTACTTTTTGAGACAGGGTCTCACTAAATTATGCAGACTGCCTTTGGTCTTGAACTTGCCATCCTTCTGCTTCTGCCTCCCAAGTTGCTAGGTTTACAGGCATGCACCAACGCACCCAGCCATATTTTCCTCTTAAATCCTTGACATACTTAGAAATCCCAAGGCTACCAATCTTATAATTGTAAAGTCCAACAAATGTGTTAATCAAAAGATGCTCTGCTGTGTAAACTCTCTGCCTTGGATTTCATTGGCGTTTGTTAAAATATTATTTCAACTGTGCAGTAGGAAGAATTCTAAGATGATTCCCATATCCACACCCTGTATAATCTCCTTCCCATGAGTGCAGAAAGGACTGATGAGTTACTTGTAATCAACAGAATATGACAAAGATGATGGAATATCCTCCTGTGATCACCTTGTGGTTTGTGTAGAAGTCTCTGAGTAGACTTGCTCTTGACTCTCCTGATGATCTTAAGAAATCCTTCCAACAACTTGAGGGAATCTAAAAGCAGATCTTTGTATGGTCCAGTATCTGATAACACTATAGTGTAGGTGAGACTTTTGTTGCCACCTTATGAATAAGCAACAAGCTGCTGTGTGACTGGTCTCTTGACTTATAGGTGCTATAAGCTAATAAATGAATATTGTTTTAAGCTGCTAAATTCATGTTTCACAATAGAAAATAACATAAACTGCCTAATTTAAATTCCTGTTTTTTTCTCTTTCATCTCTCTTCATATTTATTGGAGGCTGTGAATCTTATTTTTTTCAGAATAAGCCTTTAACATCTTTATGGAAAATTATATGTTAATGCTGCTTTCCCTCAAACTATCAATAAAAACTGCAAAATATTCAAATCCCTTATGATCATGATACTCTGCTAGTAAAGTCCAGAAGCTAATTAATGAAAACAAAGTTGGTCTTATTCATATTTCACAGTGACATTCAGTTTGACTTCTGTCTCTTAAATGTTTCATTTGCATTCCATGATGAAAAGTAAAACAAAACCAAAAAGAACCCCCTCCTCCAAAAAACTATATAAAATACACTTTGGCTAATGGCTGATTTTAGTGCAAGCCATCGAACATTTGGGTACTACATTATCACTGAATTGCTACTAAATTATACTTCTTAAAGGAAGAAGAGGACAATTTAAGCATTTAACCTTTAAAATGAATGTACTGGTGATTATTATGTAAGTAGCTGAGTATGGCATTTTAGTGATACAGAAAAGAAAATCATCTGAAAGAGAAATGTTTTTGTGGTGGCTTCATGGTTTCTATCCCTGGAGAAAGGCTAGCCTAA
>VMDO01038206.1:0-13680 GCA_007922755.1 Pedetes capensis
CCTCTCCCTCTCCCGTCACCCGTCCTCTCAGGACCCCTGTGCCCTGCCCTCCTCCGCCCCCGTCACCGCGCTCCCAGGACCCTCTCGGCTCCCCGCCCCTCCCAGGCCCCGCCCCCGCGGCCGCGCCGGCCCAGCGCGCGTCACGGCGGCGGCGGGCGGGGCGCGTCTCGCACGCAGCGCGCCGGGCGGAGCGCTCGCCGCATTGTTTGCTTCGCTGGGGAGCGAGCAGCGCCCCGGCCGGCGTCCGAGCAGCTCCGTGCCCGCGCCCGCCGCCCGGCCGGGCCCCGAGCCGGCCTCAGCCGGCCGCGCCGGCGACCCCGCCCGAGCCGCGGCGCCCCGCGGGCCCGGAGCCGCCGGCCGAGAGCGCCCCGGAGCCCGGCGCGGCCTGGCTGCGCGGCCGTTGGCGGAGGAGCCGCGGCGCCATTAGCGCCGCCTCGGCCGCGCCGGCCCCCGCGCCCGCCCGCCCGCCGGGCTCCCGCGGCCGCGGCGCCCCGAAGGTGAGTGGGCCGCGCCGCCCGCCGCCGCCGCCGCCTGGTCGGGCTCCGGGCGGGGGTGCGGGCGCCATGTTTGGCGGCGGCCGCTCCGCATTGTCCGCGGGCGGGGAGGCCGGGCGGCCGGGGAGGCCGGCGGGTGCGGGGCGGCGCGGAGGGCGGGAGGGAGGCCGGGGCGGCGCGGCTGGGCGGCGGGCGGCGGGCCCCATCCCGCCCCGGCCCGGCCGCGCCGCGCCTTATGTAAGGCGGGCTCGGGGCGCTCGGCGGGGCGGCCGCGCCTCAGGCTCCCTCGGCGAGCGCGGCCTGGCGCGGCCGTGCGCAGGAAGCGCCTCGGGCCCGAGCGCCGCCCGCCCGCCCGCCTGCCGTGTGAGCGGCAACTTTCCCGGCGCGCTCCGCGGGGCCCGCACCTCCTTGGGGCGCCGCCGCGTCTGCGCCGCCCACGCCCCGGAAGCCGCCCGGGCCGAGGACCCCGGCACCCCGAAGTCGCGCCTCGGCGTCCCCCGCCCGGCGGCGCCCCCTTCCCGCGCCGCTCCCGGCGGGGGCCGAGGCCGGGAGAGCGGCGCGGCCGGGCCGGAAGTGAGCTGCGCGCGGCGTCCGCCGCTCTCGTTGCCCGCGGAGCGTTTAGGCCGCGGCCCTCGCTGCTTCCTCGCCGATCTCTGCGCGGACCTGAGGCGCCAGGGCAGCGCCAGCGGGCGCGGGGACGCGAGGGAGCCGGTGGGGTGGTCGGCCGTGGCGCGCGGGGCTGCGGCTCGTTACGGAGCTCCCGTGGCCTGGGGTGTAGGTTGGTTCTTGCTGGAAGGGGCTAGTCTAGGAAAAGCGCCCTAGTGCCTGTGGAGCGTGGCGGTTTGGAAGGGCTGCGCATAGCTGGAGCTTCTTGGTACTTTGCTGTACGGGAGAAAATTACACGTTTGCCTGTAATCCGAGAGAAGTCGCTGCTTCTGCCCCACTTCAGTAATGACAGACATGTGAGGCCGTCCCTGCAGGCTGCGGTGGCGATACTGGGGGCTGCACCCAGCTCATCCCAGAAGGGGTGGCAGGGCTGCCTCTAGAGGCCCAGGATGGGGGGGGGGTGGTTTTGCTGACAGCTCGCTGGGAGTGCAGGCTCGAGTGGGCACCTGGAGGCCCCTCAGCTGCAGGTGAACTGGCGTTTGGCTGACCACAGTGTCTTCTGTGTTTTTCTTTGTATGGAGCTGCTGTTTAGTTTCAACATAAAATGTAGGTTTTAGCAACTTGAAGGGCCTGTCATAAAAAGTACACTTAGGAGATTCGCAGGGACTTCCTTTTGGGACTTACAGAGTGAAACTTGTTCTGTGAGGGCTTTCCTTGAAGACCAGCTAGCTTACCATGAGGCTGTGAATTCAGGCTTCCTTGGGTAGGGGTGGAGGGGCTTGATGCTGGGCTTTCCTGACATGGGCTTCAGCTTGGAATAGTTGTGAGTCAGTCTTTGAAGAATCGTTTTGCTCCCTATTAGTAAAGTGTGATTGTTTGAAGGGAGTGTGAGCAGTGCTCGTCCTTGTGCCCAGTCTGCTGCCCTGCTTGTCCGTAGTAGGCATGTTGTTCACAGGAGGTGATACTAAGCCACACCGGGGAGAAATGGCAGCATTTAGATAGTGGAGGTATGGGCTTTTAGTCAGTAGTTGTGTTTGCCTGTTAAAACAGCAAATTCTCATAAAGCTCTGGGGCTAATTGGCACTTGAAGTAGTGATAGGACTCCTCATGGGGACTGTGCAGGCAAGTAGGGGGTCTTGGGGCATCTGTCTTTGCTGTGGAGCAAGAACTGAACCTTCAAGTGTGCCAGGAGGAGAGCAGAAATGTCCTTTTGCATGTCACACATAGCCAGGTTTAGTTGAAAAAGAGGAGCATGTGGTCTAGCACGTGACTCTGTTGTGGCCTGAGCAGAAGGGACAGGCTGATGCTGCCTATGGTGGCTTCCGTGGTAATTACTGCTGAGGCTCTGTGGAAGCTGCATCAGGTCACCTAGGGGCAAAGGTGTCCTCACAGACCAGCATAGGGCTCTTCTCTTGGGTCTTGGTGTAGCCAGTGGCTCTATTCCTTTGTGTGTGTGTGTGTGTGTGTGTGTGTGTGTGTGTGTGTGTGTGTGTGTAAAGGATGGACGGGCTATAGTCTTGTGGCCTCCTGCCTTATGTTGTTGGGCCATGGAAGCTTCTGGTCCCCAGCAAGGCAACTGTAAGGACTGTGGGGTACTCACTCTTCTGGGCAGCAGTGGAGAGGGAAGGAGAGAGTATTGGGAGTACTCATTAGGACCAGGTAATCACCGAGCATGGTGGTCACAGCCTCCATCCCTACTGGTGCGCGTGGACTTCCTGAGGGATGGCCCACATACAGTGCTACATTAGTGGGAGGGTTCCTACTCTGGAGGGCATGTTGCTGTCATCTGGTGACTTGTTGGCTTGACCTAAAAAGAGGACCAGTGCATGGTGGGAATTAGTGCACTGGCTGTTAATCAGTTCTTGAGGCCACTCCTCTGTGTTGCCTCCCTCCCTGCTCCCATTACTCCTTCCTTCTGATCCTGGGGAGTCACTCAAGCCTGGAGAGGAGTACCATTTTAGGCTTGTTGGAATATGGTCATGAGTTCTGAGAGTAGTAGTTTGGAAGCCTCTAAAGTATGTTAGCTCTGAGTTTCATTTTGGGGACATTGAGTTGATTAGTTATCGCTGCCCAAGTATACTTTTGTGGTTTTCTCAAGTCTTTTTTCATCCTGTGTGGAATTAACTTTGCTTGTGATTTTATTTTAGGTAATCATTGCCAAATGAGGAGGAAAGGACGATGTCATCGAGGCTCTGCAGCGAGGCATCCTTCCTCCCCATGCAGTATTAAACACTCCCCAACGCGAGAAACACTGACATATGCCCAAGCTCAAAGGATGGTTGAGATAGAGATTGAGGGGCGCTTGCATCGGATCAGTATTTTTGATCCCCTGGAGATCATCTTAGAAGATGACCTCACTGCTCAAGAAATGAGTGAATGCAACAGCAATAAAGAAAATAGTGAGAGGCCACCTGTTTGCTTAAGAACTAAGCGTCACAAAAACAACAGAGTCAAAAAGAAAAATGAAGCCCTTCCCAGCACCCATAGCACTCTGGTCTCAGCCAGTGCTCTTCCTGAGCCCAAGGTGCGGATTGTGGAGTACAGCCCTCCATCTGCGCCCAGGAGGCCCCCCATGTACTACAAGTTTGTGGAAAAGTCGGCTGAGGAGTTGGACAACGAGGTGGAGTATGACATGGACGAAGAGGACTATGCCTGGCTGGAGATCATCAATGAGAAGAGGAAGGGCGACTGTGTCTCCGCTGTGTCGCAGAACATGTTTGAGTTCTTGATGGACCGCTTCGAGAAGGAGTCATACTGCGAAAATCAGAAGCAGGGTGAACAGCAGTCTCTGATCGATGAGGACGCCGTGTGCTGCATCTGCATGGATGGGGAGTGTCAGAACAGCAATGCGATTCTCTTCTGTGACATGTGCAACCTGGCCGTGCACCAGGAGTGCTATGGGGTGCCCTATATCCCCGAGGGCCAGTGGCTCTGCCGCCACTGCCTACAGTCCCGGGCCCGTCCCGCTGACTGTGTGCTGTGCCCGAATAAGGGCGGTGCCTTCAAAAAGACGGATGATGACCGCTGGGGCCATGTGGTGTGTGCCCTGTGGATCCCAGAGGTCGGCTTTGCCAACACCGTGTTCATTGAGCCCATCGATGGTGTGAGGAACATTCCCCCGGCCCGGTGGAAACTGACATGCTACCTCTGTAAGCAAAAGGGTGTGGGTGCCTGTATTCAGTGCCACAAAGCAAACTGTTACACAGCATTCCACGTGACCTGTGCCCAGAAGGCCGGTCTGTACATGAAGATGGAGCCTGTGAAGGAGCTGACGGGTGGCAGTACCACCTTCTCCGTCAGAAAGACCGCATACTGTGACATCCATACGCCTCCAGGCTGTACTCGGAGGCCTCTGAACATTTATGGGGATGTTGAAATGAAAAATGGTGTCTGTCGAAAAGAGAGCTCAGTCAAAACAGTCAGGTCCACGTCCAAGGTCAGGAAGAAAGCGAAAAAGGCTAAGAAAACGCTGACTGAACCCTGTGCAGTCCTGCCGACTGTGTGTGCTCCGTATATTCCCCCTCAGAGGTAAGCTAGCTGGAGAATGAGCCTGGAGTGCAAGACTTAAGGGGCCTATGAGCCAGACCTGCAGGGGTCCCTGCTCTGTGATTCTTGCACTTCCTAATAGTCTCCTAAGATGTGGGTCTTCATTTACCACTGTCTTGGGAGGCGTAGGTGTTGTAAAAGACTTTAGCCTATACATTTGGGATGATCTATAATTTGTTTATGTCTACTTGGCCTGCAGTATAAGCTAGGCATGGCCAAGGTAACCATGGCCACACTTGTGTTCACTTAACCAGGGTCTTTGGGTCTCATAGTGTCCCAAGTTTTGTTATCTTTAAGACAACTAACTCCTTTTCCCTCCTACTAGATTTTGGGACTTTGTAGGATTTACAAAACAAAATGGCTGGAAAAGCAAAGCAATGGGGTGAACAAGGCAGGCTCTGCAGTAGAGATTAGAAGGGAAGCCATGGTCAGGGGCCACCAGGGGGAGGAAGGTGGCCTCCTTCCTACTTTGTCACAGCTCTTCTCATTTTCTGACCATTTTTTCAGTAGTGCAGGCATTGCCTAGTCTGTGGAAAGGCTCTCTGCCCTTGAGTCCATGTTCTAGAAGTCAGGCTCTGCCTTCTTCTCCTGTTTGACCCAGGGGCTCCTTCAAGGCCCTCTTGATCTGCCTACATTCTCTGTATCTTCTTGACCTGTTCTTTTACTACTGACTTGCTGTTCTTATTCCATTGCTTTAAAAATGTTTTTTGCGTTGTTTAGAATATGAGGTAAGTGACTGAGTGAATTTTCACACCAGGGCCTGTGAGTGCCGAGCAAACGTTCCTTTTCTAGGTAAAAGGACCTTTTCCAGGTCCTCTGAAGCGTCAAATCTGGTAAACTCAAGCCAGGCACAGTGGCTCCTTTTGTGGCCACTTGAACACTTCCTTGAGCCTTGAGGAGATGACACACGTTTTTGCAAATGATGTAGGCTTTCAAACAGTCTGTCAGGTACACAGAGTCCCAAGGTGACAGGTACAGAGGAAGTGGTCAGTTGCTCCTGTGGGCAGTTTGCATGCATTTGGAAGGTGCACACGTAATAATATTCTGCAAATGAGCGGACAGTAGACTTTCAGGATATTTTTGTTACTGAAGGGTAAAAGCTGTCTTTAACATATTGAATGTCAACTTTTTGTGTTATTTTCTCAGGTATCTGTGGTGTGAAGTTACTCTCACCAGCATGTGTGATTACAAGATGGAGGTGGCATTACTGTGTCACACATCTATGTGAGCTAGGCTGGGAGTGGGAACAGGTTTCACCCTGGGAGGGGCTTGCACTAATTTTATATTAGTAGAAGTTTAAAATGATTTTGTACATATTGTTTGCTGACTTTTTTCCTGAATGAAATCTTGTTTCTTTTCATGGATCTGAATGTACTCCTTATAGAATGAGTAAATTCAGGTAAAGTGAGTACAAAGTGTCCGCAATCCCTCTCATTCAAAGACCTCTGTCAAAACCCAGGTGCCTGCCTTTGCATATTGGTTGGCCTGACTTAAAAGATGGTTCACTATGATTTCTACCTATGAGTCAGAAAGGGTAGGATTGTATCAAGAGCTTCTGCTCAAGAGGCCTAAATAGTGAGCTTTACCAAGGCTGAAGTAAATGAAATACAGGGACAACGTGATTAAATGAAAAGCCAAAAGTCTAAAATAACTCCTTTCTTTGGCCAGCACCATGTAATTACCTGCTCCACAGGAGAGCAGGGTATGCTGGGATCCTGCACCCTGGCGTTCCCCTGTTCAGGTGCTAGGAGAGGAGAGCCCACCAGGTGGGCGCATGATAGTACCTCAGTAATGAATGGAAGGTGCAGTCTGGTCCATGGTCTCCCCTCTCCCTCCACCTTACCTAAAGTAGGAACAAACATTTCAGGTTTGAGTAGAGCTCAAAAGTGTATCCGAGCAAGTATTTGTGCGGCAGACCTTGTAGTCTGATTTGCCCCAAGGCTCCAGGAGACCCTGGTGTTTCAGGCCACTGTGTCACCCCTGGACAAGCTACCACTGCCCTTAGACTTCATGGAATTGAATCTGTTTTGCAGGCTGTGAGGGACAGGTCCTGAGTACAGTGTGGAGTATAGCTGGAGGCTAAGGCTTGTTGAATACTGCTAGAACCTGAGTTTGTAGCTAATATACAGCCCTGTTCTTAGGCTCTGCATACTACCCTTGGGTGCATGGGCAGCCCTTTGTGGAGATCTTATGTGCAGTTGTTTAGGCTGTGCACTTCCCACAGCCTCTGGGGCAGGACCTGTCTAGAATGTCTGTCATGGTATGACACTCCAGGTCAGGTCAGGAACAGGCCCATCTTGCTGTAAGAGGGCAGCTCCTCAGATGGGCTCATCTGAGCATTTGTTTAGGAAGAGTTTTTTGTTTTTTTTTTTTTTTTTTTTTTTTTAAGGGGGGCTCATTATGTGGTCCAGGCTGGTCTGGAACTCATTATGTAGCATCCCAGACTCGCCATGAATTCTTGATCCTCCTGCCTGCGCTTCCCAAGAGCAGGGATTTGAGGCACATGCCACATTGCCCAGATAGAGATCTTAGAGAGAGGCTCTCCCCATTTAATGTTTTAAGCTTAGCATTTCTAAACTGTAAAGATTGCTTTTTATTCACCTGAGCTGTAGACTTTGGAAATTAGTTACAGTGTTTCTGGCCTTGCTTGTCCATACAGGAGCTTTCTCTGGGGCTCTCTGGTGACACCTGCCCCACCAGCGCCCGCCAGCTGAGGAGCTGCTTGGCCTCCCTACAGGTTGTGAATGCTGTGCTCTGCCCTGGGTGGACATATTGGGCTTCTTCCTCCTCCTGCCTTTCAGTCCTCATGGGTAGCTTTAGAGACTTGAAGCTACTCTTGAGGAATTGTCCTAGTATTTTGGAGACTGGCCGTTTTCTTTCCATGCCTTCCTCACTTCTAAAGAGTTTTCTAACCCAGGAAAACAGTCACGCAGTTCTTAACAATGGGGTGTGTTCTCAAAGATGTGTCATTAGGTGATTTCTTCCTGTGCCCCCATCCTGTGGCACTTACAAAACAGGTCTAGGTCAGCCACGCAGTGACCATGAGGTTATTAGGCTGCTGCTGGGGAAACACAGGATGCTGCTATACTGTAAGCTGTTTCCAGCAGGTAGAAGGAGTACACCAAAACAACAGCTACAAGTCTAGGAAGTCACTAACTAGTGACACAGTTGCTTTCTCATTCCCCAGTGCTGGGAGCTGTGTGTGACCACTTGTGCTGTGTTTTATGCAGCTGGCCGTGTGATAGCTTTGTTTACACCAGCATCATCACAGACTTGAGCAGTGGCATTCTGAGGTCCTAGTCTTTAGGCATGTTTCACTTCTGTTGTCTTTCTGGACCGCCTTGTGCTGTGTGGTCAGTTGTTGACTGAAGTGCTCTGCAGTGCATCACTATTTAAATTGGGGGACGATACGAGCAGTTAGTTCCCTCTGCTCTTCTGATGGGTTTGTTGTCACCGTGCATATCTGTTTTATGTTTATGTTTATGGGGGAAGGAAGGGGGTGAGGCCAGGAAAGTTTCTGGAAGAGAAGGACAGGTCAATGGTGGAGCCTCCTGGTTCCCATAGAGTTGTGAGCTCCAGGTCGTCTGAAGTGTCAAATCTGGTTAGCTCAAGATGGGTGCAGTGGCTCACACCTGTCATCCCAGTGACTCAGGAGATGGAGGTAGGAGAATTGCAAGTTTGAGACCAGAGGCAGCCTTTACACAGCTTTCTCTTAGTGAGAAAGCTGAGTAGACATGCAAAATCAGGAGATCCATACCTGATTTCTAAGATAAGAGAGTAAAAAATGGGTTGGGGGTGCAGATCAGTGGTAGAGCACTTGCAAAGCGTGCCTGAGGCCCTGGGTTTAACCACTTAATACTGCAAAAAACAAACAAGCAAACATTCTCCTGCTTTGGTTATACTTAGGCCATGCTCTTTATCTTCAAAAGAGTGACTGCTAGTGAAGTGGCTGATGTCTGCCTCAGCACTCAGGGTGGGTCCCCTTGGCCATTTGGATAATTTTTGTGCCATATATCCAGGGCAAATACCTAAGTAGTAAGCGTGTTCCTGGATTAGTGATGAGGGTGGATTTCCTTGTATTTCATGTTACTCATAGTGGGCCCCATGTGCTGCTAGTGGGCACTCTCTATCTGGCTGCCAGATAAGGATCCAAATGGAGCGTGGGTGCTCAGTAGTCCCTTCATTGGGAAGAATAATTTTATGCTTTTGAGTACAATAAAAAATTTTGGCTTGGTTTTTGTACTTTTTTCCCCTACATGTTACTGGCAGTTAATTCTATTGTATAGACAGTCTGTGACTTGTGATATTTTTATTTTGTGGTACTTGAGGGTTGAACCCAGGACCTTACATAAACGTTGCAAATGCCCTTCCACAGACCTGTATATCCAGCTCATTTTTAATTTTTTTCTTTTCAGTCAGGGTCTTGCTAAATTATGCAGACTGTCTCTGGCCTTGAACTCAGCCATCCTCCTTTCTTTGCATCCCAAGTCACTGGGATTACAGGCATGTGCCACTGCCCTCAGCAAAAGTCCGCCCCCCCCCCATGCTGAGGATTGAACCTGGAACCTCACACATGCTAGGTAAGTGTTCTTCCACTGAGCTGCATTCCCAGCATGATTATTTGATTCTTGATTTTTTTCCCAAAAACAATACATGCGAAAATGATATACCTTCAGTAGAAACTGTCCTTTGGAAGGGCACGGTGGCATACACCTATAATCTCAGTATTTGGGAGGCTGAAGCAGGCGGATCATCGCTGAGGCCAACCTGGGTTACCTACTGAGTTCCAGGTCAGTCTGGGCTATTATGGCCCTGTCTCAAAACAAACAAATGGAAAGAAACTGAATTTTCAATTTTGCTCTTTTGTTGGACTAGTGATAGGGTGATTCTGGACAGCAGTGGTGGTAGGGCATGGCACCCAGTAGGCCACGTAGTCAGAGTGAACAAGGACTCTGTGGGGATAAAGTTTCAATCTGCCATCAACTGGGGAAATGAGATGCTAGCTCCACCCCTCAGCCCTGCCCTCGACGTCCTGAGTGCAGTGCAGGTCTGAGTTTGCTCCTGTTGAGGGTCATGTCTAAAATAGTGCTGCCTGGGGAAGAAGCACTACAACTACAAATGGCAAAGTAGAACAAAATGCTGTTGCATGGAAAGTCTGGCTGGGGCACTGAACCTCCCTGCCCACCACCTCTGATCACTTGGCTTGTAGGAGTTCCTGCTGAGCTGTGGGAACCATTGCATCGGGGTCCTATTCCTGTCCTGCTGTGACCTGGCTGCTCTGCCAGGTTTGAGTGCATACTGTTGGGAGGAGAGGTGAGCTCCTGGAGAGGCCCCTTTGCCGAGGTGGTGAGCCGGTGTTTTTATGGGAAGAGCTAGAGCAGTCAGAGGGTGTGTTGTAACACTGCATAGCATGCTGTCCGATGTATTCTTTGACTCTTTTAAAAGCTGTGCATTTATCGAACTAAAATTAGTATTTGCAGGCCACCCCATCTGCCTCACTCTGCTCTTGTCATCTGGGGCACTCTCTGGTGGGCCTGGGTCTCTACCCCTGGCATGCAGAGCAGCCTCTCGGCAGAGAGGGTGTCCCCCACTGTGGCTGCCTTTCTGTTTCTGTTCTCTTTCACCATGGTTGCTTACCTCTGGCATGGGTGGGTTTGGACGTGTATTTGAATTTCTCTTTACCACTGGGAGCAGATTATTGTTGCACACAGTATAGTTACTGTTCCTGTCTAAGTGTGACCTGGCATGCTAACAATGGAAAGGATGGCCCTCGATTCCGAGCTGCCAGGGTGCCTTCTCCTGGGACTCCCTGGAAGACAGTGAGGCACCTCCATAGGCACATACTGTCATGTTCTAATTGTGTAGTTGTAAATAACCTTAACATTTACAAAATGTTGCAAAAATGAGAACAAAGAAAGGCTGGAGAGTCTACCCAGGTACCTGTGCTGTGTTTCATTCTTCCCTGTGCTCTGCAGGGATTCATACCTGCCCTGCCCATGGGGTCAAGTGTGTGCCTCATAGGGAACAGTTCTCCGAGTTGGGCCTTTGCAGTGAGCAGGAGGGACACTGAGGCTCCATGGCACCCATCTCTCCCCTCAGCATCCCAGGCCACAGTCAGCTACTGTGTAACTGTCGAGTCTGTTAAACCTTCTGGGATTTGATGTTTTCAAAGCTTTTCTTTGTCTTCTCTGATGCATTTTTGAAGAAGACAGCCCTTTCCTCTTTTCTAGAAGGGTGCTCTTTGTTTCAGGTTTGTCCAGTGTTTCTTCATAGCTCCTTGAGGTTGTACCTGGATATGGAGTGGGCCTCCCACCTGGGGCCTCCTGGCTGCATGTGGTGTCCACCTGCTCTTGGTGGGGATGTGGTGTTGCTCCAGTCTCCACTGTGTGACTTCCAGTCATGTTTCATCCTGGTGTCTAATCCGAAGTCACTGGGGAGACTTTAAGACACTGAGGCCCAGAAGGTTGTCATAGATGGTTCCTGCTTGGTCATTCTTTCTTGTGAGGACCAGAGAATGAGTGTCAGCCTCCAGCCCTCCTCCTTTCTTCCTCATCCAGAGTCCTGGTCTCACCTTTGTGCTGCTTTGTCATCATCACAGTGGGCCAGGAAGTACTGATGGTCAGAGTTGCCCACCACAGTAGGACATGGTCATAGTGAGGAGGCTTTGGCTGCCCCGGGAGCAGCTGCTTCTTGCCAGCTCATGTGGGGTTCAGGCCAGCCATCTGGTAGAATTTGTGTTAAAAGTGGAATCTGCTAAGCTGGGCTGTCACCGCCAAGATCTTGGCTTCTGGTCATGTACTTGTGCTGAGTCTATTGCAGGCAGCCAACAGGACACCAACCTACCACTCCCTCCTGGGGGTTGTAAGGATCCTGTGATCATGGATCTGCTGAGACCCACATGGCCATCTGTTGACCAGAGGTGAGCATGTGGTATAGTATACCCCAGCATTCCACACTTGGAGGCAAACTCTGGACTTTTGAGGTGAATAGGGCAAAAAATAATCTTTTTAGATGGCGTTATTTCTCTTCATGACTTGAGGATTCCACTCAATGACACTGTGAGGACATCTGAGCTCTCTCGAACATGAATTGGGTTCATTTTAAAGATTCAGACAATACAGAAAATGCTAGGAAAGAAGGAAGGATGGTTTCTAAGATACCACTGTCCAGAAACGACTGCCTGGACCATCACAAGAGACTTTCCCTGTGTCTGTGCATGTATGTGGGTAGAAGAAATGATTGTTAATGGCACTTTTCTGTTTTTTTTTTTTTTTTTCCTTAAGAAGTTGTAAAATAAAAAAACCTACAGGTGAATGTACTCTTGAGTTATCAGTTCTAACATTGAGTACCAGAAGTCATTTTTGGGATCCTGAAATCCCTACAGCAGCATTCACTGAACTTGAAATGGGTTCTGCATTTGTGTGTACACAAACATGTGCACACACAGACTTTTAAGCCTTCATGCAGCTGTCTTCCTTGCTGTCTCATTCCCTGGATCACCCTGCTGCAGCTCGAGAATCCAGCATGAAGGAGGAGGCTGTGCCCTGGTGACGGGTGGGTGGGCCCGGTGGCGCTCAGCCTTTGCAGAAGCTGTCTTGAGGTGGATTAGGAGGTGAGCAGTCGCTGCATGTGCTTTCAGTGTGACTGGGTATCGGCAGGTTACCACTTCATGCTGTCACTCCTGCCGCCCACCTGTGGGGTTCATGTGTATGTCTTGCCCTCCATTGGGCCACCTGCCCCTTCCTGTCCTAGGCCATGTGCTCTTACTCCCTCACTTGGCTGATAGTATGATTTGTACTGATACTTATAACAAATTCTTTTTCAGTTTAGAAATCTGTAGAGAAAACCCACTTGTTCTGTACCTCAGCTCCGGAAGTTCCTGGTCCTGGCCAGTCTTTCCTCACCTGTGTCTTCCTTTCCATTGTTCAGAAGCAAGCCTCAGCCATATCATTCTACCTGTGACCCTGTCAGTATATTTGTTGTTAGGTGCCGAGTTGGTGTCCGACTCACAGTTACCCTACATACAACGGGTGAAACACTCTTGTCAGTGCTTCTCTGCTGTTCATAGGGTTTTCAATGACAGGTTGATTTTTAGGAGTAGGCTGCCGGGTCTTTCTCCCAAGCCTATGGTACCTGGTGTTTCCAGGTGGTCTCCCATCCAAGGACTAACCATGCCTGATCTTGCTTAGCTTCTGAGATCTGACGGGATCGGATGCTACAGTGGTAGGGCTGCAGGCTTTTCAGTATATAGAGAGTCTTGAAATCCCAGTGGGATGTGGATAATGGCTGATAAGATGAGGGATAGCACATGTGTCAGTATTGGGTGTGGCTTAAGAAACCTGCCCCCTGCGTTGAGGTCGGAAAGCCTTCCCTGTTTCCTCTGGGGTTTTGGGGGTCCTGGGATTGGTTATTGATGGTGGTGGCATGGGGGGGGGGCCGTCCTGCTGGGCCTGCTGGTTGGCAGGGCCCGACCCTGCCTTAGTGTTCACAGCTGCTCCTTGCCAGGCCTCACTCCTCATAGTTGTCCTGGCTGTGTCCTCAGCTCTTCTGGGTGCAGAGGGCTGTAGCTCTAACACTTGGCACTTTTGTTGGAGTCTCTGTGGTGGTTGTGTTCCCACAGGAAGACAGGCGTGGTCTACTTCACTGCCCACATAGGGCCGCCTCAACATCGTGGTAAACATCCATGCTTTTCTCCTTAAAACATTTACTAGATTTATTTCTAGGTAACTTATTTTGTTAGTGTGGCCTTTTTAAAAAATCAGCGTTTTGTGACTAGATACGGGCTATTTGTTTTTGTTTTTAGATTGACATAATACAGTGTGGGTCTTGGATTAACTTTGGGGACAGAGTCTGTGAAAATGACAGTTCGAGCGGTCTTTTCCAATCCTTCAATTTGTTTCTTTGTCCAGACTTAGATGAGTTCCTCCAGTCACGCTGATTGATTGCAGGGGATTACCTCTGACATGTCACAGTGCACTGGGCTGCTGGTGTCAGATGTTATAAATGCTCTTTTCAATTAAGGAAGCTCCCCCCC